>VWZT01004626.1:1064029-1141503 GCA_013397055.1 Pachycephala philippinensis
TTTTTTCTTTCAAATATGAATGAGACTTAAAGACTGCAATTCTGACCTGAAATCATGTTATCCTTTGTGCAAGTTGGAAATTATTAGGGGGAGGTGCTGGGGGGTGAGGCGCTGGGGGAAGAGGTGCTGGAGGGAAAGGGAGAGTTTGTTGTAATCTTTATCATTCTTTTATTACCTTTAATTCTGTTAGTAATAAACTTCTTTGTATTCTTTAAAGTTTTGAGCCTGCTTTGCCCTTCTTCTAATTCTTATCTCACAAAAGGTAAAAGATGCAAACTAAACCATCACAATAGACACCAGTGCAAGATAAGTCTCCTCCCCTGTCACCATCAAAGTATTGATATAACCTAGGGCAGGATGGCAGTAAATAGAAACTCTTCCCTACAATGCCCTGAAAAGCAGCTGCCTTGATCTCTCACAGTATCTTGCCTTCTAGCAGCAGTGTCTGCTCAGAAATTTGACCTTTAAGGCAGGAAACCAAACTAAAATGGGATCTTCTGCTGTTTGAGGTTCCAATTGCTTTACAGGATGCTTGCCTTTTTCATTGCAGGTTATAATAAGTAAATTCTGGCAGTGGTATGATGCTAGGGCCTGTAGAAATGTTCAAATGATCTGATAAATACATGATGAGCTGTTGCAGATGCTGATACGGAATATGGGACCTATTTTGGCTTGTGATGGTATTTCATACAGTCTTGCAGGTCACATCTGGTTACTGTGCAGGCAACGTTCCCTCCTTCAGGGAAGAAGGCGGTAAAAATGCTGCAATAAACAGCATCTAACACTGATTTATACCTTATCAAGAAACATCTGTGCAGCATGTATCTGTGCAGCTTGTACTCAACCATAAGAAGCCAGTTACTATTGCAGATGTGACAGAGGCAGAGAGCTCATTTTAATTTCATTACTCAACATATTTAGCTGTGTAAACAAATCCTAATCTAAATCGCTGTTGTGTTATCCAAATAACGTGATTATGAAAACAATATGCTAGACTTTCTACAAGGCAAAAAGAGTGGGTGCCATTTAGGCACCAGAAAAACTTGGTTATTTTTAAACCACCATCTACTAAGATCCATAAATACAGCCTAGCCCATTTGATGTTTCTGAGTCTCCTTCATCCTTCCCCTTTTCAGAATTCTCAGGGAGGACCTGAAGAGGAGGAGGGCTTCCCTGAACTGCAATGAGCAGTAATTATTCCAAGACAGGGCCTGATTGATGCTATCACATGGGGCAGCAGATTATGTGGATCTTAATTGATGGAATTGCCTATGGAGAGAGTACCATAACCTGTGTGCTGTATGAAAGAACTAAGTCCCTTGGGAAAACAGGAGAACATCTGTGGTGAAGTAGGTCACAAGACTTCCCTTTTAATTTATTAATTAGTGAGGTTTACCTTTTCTACTCCCCAAATCCTTCAGTTCTTCTCTGATTCTGATCAGTCAGTTTTGAGGGCATAGAAATCTGGGGAAAGCAAGGAGGAGAAAATTGGACATTGAGCCTCTTTCACTGCAGCCGCAGGACATTATGACTGGCTTTTCAAGGCAGTTTGGGTGTCCTGGGATCGGCCAATCTCCAGTCATGAACATTAGCTGTGTTTGACTCAATGTTTTTAGAGCTCTTTTCCAAGCTAAACAATTCTATGATTCTCCTTCTCTGGACTGCACTCCAGTGAGTGCACTCCAGCATGGGCTCCCTGCAACAGCCAGGTCTTGGAGGAGTAGTGTTATCCTTTGAAACCAGAAAGTTTAATCTCACAGGCTGGTAGGATAAGGAGGAACTGCAAAGCTTTCCCTGAAATTGACCTGACACCGTGGAATCATCTTCTGGAGTATGCGTTTTCATAGGAGCAACTTTCAGGCAAAAACGTGAACCATTAAGATTTAAAAAAAACAAGAGCTTCTTCAGGAGCAAGCATGATTCAATCATATGAAGGCTTGTAAAATCATATGGGTTGGCTGTGAGCATAATATAAATACTTGGGTATGTTTAGATTAGGTAAGCTTTTGTCATGTATGTTCTAGGATTAATCTACTCTGAAGACCTATTGTTCTGGCAAAGATTCACCACAAGTAGCAAAGCAGACCTCAGATCAAAAGGCATCAGTGTTGCACTTTTATGCTGCTGTCCTTTGGAAAATATGATTTTCCCTTCAAAGCCTGACCTTAATTTTACTGGGGAAATTTGCTATGGATAGTAGCAAACTCTCAAACCATTTGATCCCTTGTGGATGTCGACAGAGAGCTCATAAGAATCCCAAGGTTGTAAAAGCCATGATCTATTTTACTGCTGGTCAGAGACACAGGATGCCAACAGGACCTCAGAGACTGGACTGATCCTGGTGGGAGTATGAGTGAGGAAGGTCCTTGGGACAGTCACTGACCAACTCTGTCAAAGAAAAGGCTACCCTCTGCTGTCACTTAGCTTATCTCAAGACGTATTTAGCACATAGGTGAGTGAACTGGCTTGGAGACCAAGAACAACGTCGCTGCCAAGGTAAGATCCCCTGCTGGTCTCTGCTACCCTATAACCTGTCTCATGAATATCCCCCAACCTTGGACGAGCTACAAGTTGAGTAAAGCAGGAGGAGTTCCCAAATAGCAAAGTGATACCATGCCATGTGAAAATATTAAGGGGAGCAGCATTTGAGTAATTAATGGGCATGCTGACTGACTAGTGACAGGCACAATGCACTGCTTCTTGTTTTTATCAGCTACTCGTGTGTGTTTTTGTGTGCCTCTGGGTTTTATATCAGCATCCTTTAATAAAAGAGAAAAAACTCAATTGTAGCAAAAGAAGCTACAGGAGTACTGGCTGGAGATTAGTGTGACTGAACAGTATGTACTGTTTAAATGTTCTAAATGCTGGTTTTGTTCCTAGTTGCCAGGTTTTCAAGCTAACTGTGATTCCTGAAAGACTAAAGATTTAGCTTTAACACACAGTTTGGGATCTTCACAGTAAACTGGCAGCAGATTTACGGTGCACCAAGTCTTACCTGGTTCTGATGTTCTTGTTAAAGGTGCTGCAATGAATGGTGTGATCTAGATAGGCAGGAGATGGCTCTGTGCTTTTACCCTTGAGACTGCAGTCACCTCTGCCATGGTATTGCCAGGCATGATCAAACAGTTGCACAAATCTGAAATCAGTTTCCTACTGCGAATCCAAACTATGTTAGTAAATCACTGGTGGTCATTTCCCTTCCATTGAGAATGTCAGCTGCTGTCCCTTCTGCAGCTGGTGGCTGTCCTGCAGCACTGAATTTGCCGTCTTCTTACTCTGCACCTGTATTGAGTTTCTCAACTACTGACAAATTGGTCTCAGCCCTTGAATCATTTCATGTAGGGATTAGCTTTGTTTTGAAAAAAAATGGAAAACAAAAAAAGCTGTGGGCTTTTTATGTGTTTGGTCGTTTTTACCTGCAGTGATTGGTGCATTTTACCTGTCCCAGGAAAACTCACAGTCAAGACAGGAATCTTTGGTGGTTCATTGAAGTAGACACAGGGAGGCTTTCCCCGAAAAGCAGAATTATGTCCGTCTCATTGAGTTCATATTTGGGCAAAACTAAAGAACCTTGTCTTCACTGTGGGTTGACTGAAGGTTGACTGGAGCTTGTTAGTTAAGCCAAGGTCAGAAAGCTCTCTGTGTTGCCACCACCACCCCAAACACACACAGAAGCAGTTTTATGGACAAGGACATTCTGTCAGATTCAGTGTGAGCATATAAAGTGATTGTGCTGAGTATTTGAGGCTTTCTAGTTGATATCACTGAACTATCTCCATCCGAATTGTTACCATCTGGGAGAGAAAATGGGTTTGTACTTCAGCTCTGAAATAAGTAGCCATATTTTTAAAGCTCAGAGCTCTCTTCAGCTGCTGTCTGCTGCGTGTCTTTGCTCAGAGATGACTGTTTCTGTAAAACAGATTTGCTTTCTGTGTAGAACAGGCCATATTGACTAATTACACATATCCTGATCAAATTTTAAGATACGTGAGCATTGTCTCTGAAGGGCCACCAAAACTGAAGCAGTCTTGTGAGACCCTTGAACAAATTTGTAGGGGACACAAGAAACCAGTCATTGGTACTTACTACCTGCTTTAAATGTTGGTACAATCACATCAGAATTTTAAGCTGAGTATCTCAGAGGAGACAATTGCAGTTCAACACAGAGCACAGACATATGCTGGGTGAAGGCACTGACTTCTCCAGAATGTGTTGTATAAGGTTTGATCATCATTAGCATCTGATGCACTCAAATGTTTGGCAGTTTTTGTGCTTTTGTGCTTTGGTCAGATGGCCTCTGTTATTCTATTTATGCCCACTGTTAACTAAGTAGAGTCTGGTTTAATCTGCCTTTTTTACTTGGACTTCTGACATGACCTTGCTTTCTCATTTCAGTTTTGCTTGCTTTATCATACAGTTTTTGCTGCTGAAATGTGGTATAACTTTGGTGAAGAAACAGTGCCAGGCTGCAGGCAGGGAGATTTATTATGCCACAGCCTAAAGCCCGTGCTCCCGCGCCGCATTACTGCAGGGTCTCTCTGTGCTCACCCTCTGGATGCAGGTGATTAACACGCGGTCCAGGGAATTGCGCCTCTGCCTGCTCAGTAATTTGCTGGGCAGCACTGCAGTCATCCGGAGCAGCTGCCACTTAAATGGGCAGTAGATTGTTCTCTTTTTATTTTAGTGTCTGCAGCTTCCCCGTGTGCCACAGCCAGACGCGCTGTGCTGGCGTTTGCTGCAGCAAAGCATCAATTAGATGCATCTCGCGACGTGCTGCCCGCGCAGCCATTTTTCAGCAGAATCGCTGTGTGCATGTAAATGGTCATTCCCATCTCCATCCACAGATGGGAGGCACATCGAGGCAGGGGTCAGGATTAAAAACTTACTAGACCCCAACAGGTACGATTAACTGCTTGTGGGATTTCAACACTGTCTATGCAGGATGGAAAGTAATGTACAAGACATACAAGATGGAAGCTTGAGGCATCTGTCCAAATGTTCAGTCACTTGAAACATTTTGTAATCCGGCACTCAGTGGCCGTGGTGACACTGGTGTCATTCTTGGAGAAGGGAGCAGGTTTAGGGAGCGATCACAGGGTAGCTGAGAAGCAAGGCACTCATGTCCTGGGCTCAAAGTGCTGAACTATCCTCCCCACTGCCATGCTCCAGGGAGGCACGGATGTGATTTTGGCTGCCTGCCTTTGCATAGGCACATAGTAAATAATTAACATGCACAGCCAGGCTTTTTGGTCATCAGTTATTGCTGTAACTGATGATTAATTCAAGGAATTATTGATTCTTATGGCAAATCTTTACTCACGGGTGGTAGAGAAACTAATAATCATTCACAGGGTCATTATTGACAGCTCTCAGTATAGGAAGTGAGTAAAATGTGTGGGAATGGAAGTGTAGGTCCGTAGGTTGGTTTGTGTCTTCCAGATCATGAGGGGAGTGACTGACAAACTCAAGTCAAAAGTCTAACTCATACCCTCACCAGGGCCCCTCTTGTTGGGTGTTCCCATACTTGATGGTACTTTCAGGAGGAACGGAGCCATCTGGGATCACCAAACATCTCTCCAGAGATATCTGCCCAGTGTCCACCAGGAAGCTCTTGCCTGGACACTGGAGACTCTGAGCACACGTTACGCCTACCACAGCAACATGGTTGAAGCCTGATTGCCTTAAAACTCCTGTCCTATGCTCACAGTACACATAAGCCTACCTCCCTGGGCCCTGCCCTGAAGCACTTCCTTTCTTTGACAATCTCCTAAATTCTAGTTAATCTCCCTCCCATGACTCCCGACCTCAGCTCTTCTCCCCTTTCTACCACAATGCCCCAGTCAGTGCCCGCTGCCTTGCCAGAAGCTTGCTCAGAAGGTTTTCACACTGGGGCCAAGAAAAACAGATCGATGGTCCCTGAGTATGTGTGTTAATGCTTGGGTGTCTCCTCTCAGCTGCTGTTTTTCCCAAAGTTTGCCAGAACATCGTGCCTCAGAGACCCTCACTTGAAGCCCAGCATGGATGTGCTTGGATTCAAAAGTCAGTGAAGGTGACTGGCAGTGGAAGCCCGAACACCCGTCTCCATTGCACACAGCCTTGCTTCCTTAAGTGAGGAGACAGGGAAGTAGCAGGGCTGCAAGGAAGGCGTAATAAGGTGTATCCTGACTGAAAGTTCTGGTGTGTTACTAAGAATATAATGCCTAGCATGGTCCCTTGCACATACTTCTGGAAAAAGATTACAAATATATTTTTGATAAATAATAACAGCAGCCTTCTCTGTGCGTTTACAAGCTGCTGTTATTGTGCTATATAGCCTGTGTCACTTTTCTTTCCACTTGCTAGAAACAGAAAAATTTTAATTTGATTAGGAATTAAAATTATTTCCTGATGTTCCTGGTCTTGCAGCTTTACTTCTTACGTTTGAACAAGGAGGTCAGCCCAGCATTGCTAAGATGATTTTCAGAACCTTACCAAATTATGTTATTTGTATGTCACACACATATGAAATCAGAGTGGGTTATGTGAGTCTCATTTCTGTGCTGTGAACACAAAAGCAGGGTGGTTGTTCCCTACATTCTGTCTGATTAGAGATTTTTCTCTCTGCTGCTTTTCTCCGATACACAGAAATCACCTTTTTTCCTAGAAAAATTCAATACTTTCTGGTGCCTCCTGCTGTCAGAGAGCCAACAGTCTTCTGAGCGCTCTCCCTTCAAAGATCAATCAAATTTTGGGCAGAGAACTCCCTTTCCCACTTGAGACTTTTTTTTCAGCCTGAAAGACTTTCTGGCATCTGTTTTAAGTTCCTGTGCAACACCTGCTGCTGGTGACAATGCAGGTCTTTTTCCACCTCCAGGGAAGAAAGGTGACTTAATAGAAAGGCCAACTTTATAAAAGAAATTTGAATTACTTAAATGTCCTGCCATAATGACCANAGCCTCTTAAAGATTGTGCACAGAAGTCAGTTTTGATGTTTACTAGGGAGCAGATTTGTGCAATGGTAGCATTTCCACATCAGTGCAGCTTGTGAGGCTCCAACAGAGGACAGCTTTTCCACCGAAGGCTCTTTCATTCATGTTTGGAAAATTGCCTGGTAGTTTTATGGCTTCCTTTCTGTTTGGTCACACATCTGGGGTCGTTGGCTGTGCCTTCTCTGCTTATTCCCTTACGCCTTCTGTGTCTGGTGCTCTGGCTCTGCATTGGATGGGGCAAAGATGGGAAAGTGGCTCTTAACTCACAGGGTCAGTTGATTGCAATCACTTTCTCCGGGCTTTGAAGGAAGTCAGCTGGAAGAGTGCCTCTCCTGGCACTGATGTTCCAGTGGAGACATGGCTGACAGGAAGAAAAGTAGTGACATTTCCCAGAGGTGAGTAGACGTGAGGTGATCCATGTGGGACAGTTGGCCTTGCATTCAGAGAGCAACTGTTCCATACTGCCAGGCAAAAGGTGATTTTTCCAGTGTAGATGCACGTGGCATCATGCATGGCCATTTCTACCTGGAAATCACCTCTACAGTCCAGATGTTGAGCCAAACACTGAGATCACCATGGTAGGCCATGGTGATCCCAGTGGCTTTCCTACATGGCCATTGAGTTATTTTGTAATAAAACCAGAGCATCCTGTATGGGACTCTGTCCAGAAAGCTCTCTGGAAAAGCACACCCTGTAAATGGGGTAGAACAGATTGTTATTAAACCCTCCCACTCAGTGGCAGACCTAAAAAGGAGGAACAAATCTGACCATAAATGTGGGACTTTTTCTTAATAGCGACTGTAACCCTGAGCTTTCCTACAAGGTCTTATGGATCTTGAAACATTTTTCCAATGAAGATCAGGTGCTACATGTTTATCAGATGCATGAACTGAAGGCTGGAGAGACTGAAGGGTTTGCCTTGTCTCACAGATTTCTGATGCAGTACCTCAGTCCCATTCTGTAGGTGGCACGTGCCCTCAGGAGTGAGGGAAGGGAGGACCTTGGTGCTGTACCTGATCCTTCCAGCACTGGGTTAGGATTAGGCCCCACTTCTCTGCTTCTCTGCATTGTGGTGACATTTAGTACATTACACTGGAGGCTTTCTCCACCAAAATCCAACCACAAGTGTTACAGTGACTGAGACAAAGGATGAAAGAAGGAAACTGTGAGGCAAGGAGGGTCACCAGGCATCTAATGTTCTCAATACTTCCACCCCCTTCTTTTCAAAGCACATGTTGAGTGAGGCTGAGGAAGCAATTGGCAGCACATTCACAGCACCTTGGTCCTCTGTGTATGTGTCTTCTGCGAGGATCTCAGTCTGGTGTGTGTACTGAAATTGTGTCAGGAGCTACACAGTTTCTGCCTGGAGCTGTAGTGTGCCTGGTCTGCCAGAAGATTTAGTTTTCCCAATCAAGAGCTCTCAGGCACCTTGGGTCTTCTGTAAGGAGGGGGATGAAGTGCTTAGTGATAAGGCTTAGCCCTGCAGGGCATCTCTTCAGACAGGAGAGTGCGGAGAACATCAGTGCCCCTGCTTCCTCTGGTCCTTCCCTGCACCAAGGCCAGTGCACACCCCCAGTGCTTGCATCGGGGTGCCGTGAGAGCTGGGATTCACGTGGTGGTGTCTGAAACACATTTCTTGTGAAAGGCTGGCAAGTGTATGTGAAAGCATTTCATCAAGTTATCAAATAACATTTTGTTCTTGTCTCAATATGATGAGCATAGTTTGGCAGTCCAGGCTCCTACATACAGGATTATAGATACAGGAGCTCTCAATGCATTATTTTTCTTGCATTAACTAGTTCTTTTTCCCCTCGTACCCATATGAACTTCTGTCATTCACGTCCTGTGGTAAGAAGCTGAGTTTAGCTAAGCTGTGTTGAAAAGAACGTATGCTTTGGGTTGGTTTGCCATCTAGCTTTGCCTGGTGTCCCACATCCCAAAATACCCAGTAGAGTCAACACCAGGCCAGAGAGGTACTGACAAATCTGGGAAGTTTTTGGAGGAGAGTGACAGAGTTGATCAGGAGAGGTGGAAGCACAGGTAGATGAGCTCAAATACAAACTGCTGCAGAGCCCAGCTGAGGAATGACTAACAAGTGTGTGGTTTGTGAGACATGTAGCGCTCTGATGAGCACGAACAGCCTCCCACTCTCCCGAGCTCGAGAGCGGAATTCTTGGTGTGACACGCAGGGATATAACAAGGGCTAATAGTGTGACAGTCAGACTGAATGTAAGGTAAAATTTCCTGACAGTGAGATGCATTTTGCTGTGAAACAGCCTCCCAAGGGAAAGGGCAGGAGCCCAACTGCTTTGTCTTTTTTAAAGCCACACTGGACAAAGCATTAGGAAAGGTAATCTGGGTAGCGAGTATAAATTGGCTGGAGGATGGAGTGGTGATCTAATAGATCCTTTCCATTTCTAGCTCCTAGGATATAATACTGTCTGTAACAAATTTTGACTGGTTTTAAGCTTAGGGGGTAACAGGGAGATAAAACTGAGCAAAAAGATTAACAATAACAACTAAGAAAGAAACTGTAGAGTTTGTCTAATAGTCATGGAAAGTGCCATATTGAGAGTTCTTTAGGCCAATGGCACTATTCAAAAATAGCATTGCAAGTGGGACAGCGAAAGTTGTTACATAGGTAATGATTATGGTAATGACATCTTTTTAAAGAGTCCTGGTAGTCCCAAGTATCCAAGAGCACATTTCAGATTTGGGGGTGTGCATGTGTGATTCATGTAATGGGAAATTGCTGTAGCTGACGCTGAAATGCAGCAACCACTACACTGAAACAACTTGTTTTAATGACAGCAGTTTAAGATGGGGTATAAAGTGTAACTTCTGCAACTGAAACTGTAGAAGAATTGTCTTGGTTTGGCAGAATTTCATTAACTGATGAATTATCTAGGCAGGAGTTTCTTTTGCAACTGCCTTTCCCCATGTCTTTGCTATTAAAGCAGCAGGATCTGACAATATTGACCAGGCTTCCCTGGTTCCTTTTGGGTGGGTGGACAGGGAGAAGTCTGTTGAACTAGCATGGCCCTGAGCTGAGACACTTTGGACTGGCCTCCTTGTGTAGTTTTCATCTCCCTCTTGAGAGTCCTGGCTTCAGACTCTGAATTCCTGGAGGACAAGGGCAATCTCGTTTCTTTTAGCAAAGATGACAAGGGAGCCCTGTTGGAAAAATAGGAAAATGTGAAATAGTATGGTCTGTGTATGGAACCAGAACAGGCAGTTTGGAAAAGCTGAATGTATATTATTAACTGGTTTTAGTATTGTAATTTTAAACTGAAATGTGTTGGTTGTCATTCACATGAAGAACAGCTAGTTTTCCCTTTTTTTAAAAATAAGCAGTCACAAATCTGAAACAAAGTCGCCGAAATACAGATTTTCTGCATTGTTTATCACTCATGAAATTAGACTTTCTCAGACAACAGCCTTGAGGAGTCATCTTAGTTGAAAGAGGAAGGAAATGAGCCAGGCAAGAACTTGCATGTTGAACATGTCATCCTTCTGGAGCCACATGCTCACCATGGAACTGACTCACATGGCATTAAAAATTGTTTGTTCTCATTTACACAATCTGCAAGACTGTTTAATGTAATATTTGTTAGCTGCACAATTAATCAAAAGCTATCCATTTGTTAATGAAGGTGGAAAACATTCCTGTATAAAGTGCCACTTACTACTGAGTAGTTGAGGTACTGTATAGTTTGGCTACCTCTAAATTTTAGACAGATTCAAGATTTTTATTCAGTAGTCACTACAGATTTAGTCCTTTTAGCTGTTAGCTAGTCATGCAAAAATCAGTAAAAATTTTCCTTTTAATGTTTATATTATTCATAGGGGTTGTTTGGAGCTAGAGTTCTCACTTTATCCACAAGAAATTTTAGCGTGTCATCAAAAAAACCCACAAAATCAGGCCTGAGACAAAATTCTGCCACTCTCCTGCTTCCAAAATAACAGAGCAAAGAAAATATTTATTTATAAAAAACTGATGTGACAGTCTTCAGCTTTACAGTAGCTGTAAACCTTCACGATCTGGGTTTCCCAGGGCTTGCAGGTTCTTAGTGTTATGGCAGCTGAAAAAATGGTTACACCAGCAGCTTCCACCATTTGAGCTGCCAAAATTGCAACATTCCTCTGAAGTGGCTCGATTTCTTTTTCTTTTTCTAAACCTTCTTACGTACATTTTTCAGTCTAAAACGTTTCAACTAGTCCCAGGTCTTAGACTGTAGATTAGTATTTGACTTTCAGTAGGATGTTTGTTTCTAGACTTATTTTATGAAAGAATGACTTCTATTCCTTTTCCATTTAGGCCCCTTAGAAATACTACCTTTCTTAGTAATGCCATAGAAAATCTCTCCAACTGTGGGTGGTTCAGCTGCTGTTACCTGATGCAACCCTCAGTCTGGGTACACTGTCTTGCTGTAGGAAAAGGATGGCTTCTGGCAAGATGCTGTGGATCCTGTCCCTCTGTTTGCTTGTTGGCTGCTGGTATGAGGAGGCTGGGAAAGGATGGAAAGGGACGTCATCTGGGATCTAGCAGCAAAACCATGGCATGAATGAATTAGAGGACATTGCTTCCTACTTAAATGCTAAATTCCTATTGGATAAACAAGGGATGTAATTCCAAAATCCAGGCACAGAACAGAGGACAAATGTTGTCTGGTCAGGAAAGTGTATGTACCATGATAAATCGTGTGATTGACTGAAAAGGGAGTTGAGAATCTCCTTTTTATTTCCTGCAGTGGCACTGACTGGTGAGACCATGAAGAATTCACATCCCCGCAGTTCTCCAGCCTGTAAAATGGGAATGATAGTGCCTGTTTTCCTTTGCCATGTGTTTTGAGACTTCCAGAGGTAACACTGCATAGTCCACTTCATTAGTGTGGGTATTTAACAAGGGAATGTTTGTGTTGCCATCACGGCACATCCCAGGCATGCAGGGACCATCCACAGTACCTGATGTGGTACGGGGAAAAGGGCTACTCCAAAATCATCCCTGAACTTCAGCTGGTTGCCATGGTGACAGAACCGCTTAGCGCAGCAAGGCAAGGGGAGACTGATATATTAAGGATAACTTACAGCATCAAGGATGCATTTGGAAATATCCTTGGTTTTCTGGGTCTGGACTTTCAGGAGACATTGCTGAGCTCTGGGATTTTCTCTTCTCCAGCTCACCTACAATGAACAATATGGGCCAAAAAATGGAGAACCACAGTGGAGAGAGACCTGCAGGGTATCTTTCCCTTGGCCTTTTGGTGATAGGGTGAGTGGGAGAAGAATCTGCATCTCTGAAGCCCTTCTGCAAGGACTCGGTGTTCAGAGCTGGTGAATACCATCTGCTGGCCTGCTTTCTGCTCATTTCAAATGTGCTGCTGCCAGGTATTCCTTTAGCCCTGGGTCAGCGACATTCCCAGTGCAAGGACTTTTCCTCCAGTCGGCCCCAGAGGCACCAGTCACCTTCACAGCCTAGAGCAGAGAGCAGGGAAGGATACCCTCGTCATTCAGGCTGTGTGACTGGGATCTTGAGTGCACTGAATGGTCTGCTGGCAGTGAGAAAGCTGGTGGGAGGCAGATGCTAAAAATTGCTTCAAGGGAAATTGGAAGGTGTCAGAAAGGTCACTTTGGAAATGAGGAAAAGACCAAGGGGTTAGAGAGTGACATGTTAAGTGACATGAATTTCCTTGCTCTCTGCTGCTAGTATTTTAGAGTTTGGAGGGAAAACTGGGAAGAACTTTCCTGCTGATGAAGCAACATACAAATGGACATGGTTGCAGGGTAGGGATCATAGATTTTATGAAGGAAATCATGAAAAATGCCTTGTGAGCCACAGTTACTGGTGAAAATATGACTGAGTTTCTGAAGATGAGCGGAAGAAGACAGGGGCCTAGGAAATCTCTTTAAAAGCTAGGAAAAGCATAGGGAAACTTAAAAGAAAAACAAGATAAAATGGCAATTGCATATAAGCCCACGCAGGCACTTACTCTCTTGCTTTCTCTGTTACACCCACGCACTCAAGCACATCTTTCTGTCCGAAATAGTAGGGAAAAGATATAGCCTTTATTGTCAAGAGTAATTTCTCTTCACGTGTCACTAACAACAAATTCTCAGAGCAAGGAGATAGATACTGCACAAAACTCGTCCGCCTGCTTTTTTTCCTTTCTAAACCTGAACAAAACAAGGAAGAAAGCCCGTGTGAACTGTGAAGTTGAAGAGCTACATGTTGACAGCTCTTGGATGGATGAAGGCCAAACACAACTATTTGTATGCCAGTAATACCACGGGAGGCAGCTGGGTGACTGCGTGGGGAAGCAGGGCTCACTTTTCCTCACAGGAATGGCTTTGCATTTGGGGTTGTCAGGGAACATGGCTGCAGCTCCTCTGAGCTTTCATTCCCAAAATGCTTGGCAAACTGGGGAGTTTCCCACCCCTTGTGTCCAGCCTGCAAGGAGGTTTGCTGAAAAATCACCAGCTGTCTGCTCTTGCCTGGGAGTAGGATGCCCCTCAGGATGAAGCCTTTTGGTTGCACAGGCTGCACAGAGGTTTTATGCAGCAGGATGAAGGTGGGTGGCTGCCAGCTGGGTTTAAACTTGTGCCACCGCTCCAGGCTGCTCAGAAGGGCTGAGCTCTGGGTGTCTCTGAGGAGACAGGGCCATCATGTGCTCAGACAAGGTCGGCATCATCTGCCTGGGTTACAGGAGCAAAAGCTTGAGCCCACACTAAGGGCTCTCCCTTTCCAGGGATGATCTTTTAACAGACACTTGGAGATTCACACAGAGGACTGAAAGCAGTTTGGATCTTTGTCCTGTATTTAACTGACACTGCAAACTTCCCTTCGGAGTATTGGCACAGGCCCTCTTGGCTTTGGCTGGTGTTTGACTCCATGAGACTCTCCATCCCAGCACACTTGGGTGAAAAACTCCACCAGCTCATTCAGAAATTAAGTTCGTTCATCAGAGTCATGTCCCATGCAGAGAGGAAAAAAATCCCTGGGCTGGTGTGGATTCCTCTATTCTGTATGTTCACTCCTGGTAGATGGTTGGCCACTTATAATATTGGAGAGAAGATTATTATGGTTCCTGCCAAGGAATGGAATTTGTAAAAGCAGATTTTATTTTTTAATTTTTTTTAAAGTTTTTAAAAATTTTATATTGTTTTGGTTTATTTTATTTTGCAAAAGGCTAAATAATACCCAAGAATCCCTCAATCCACTTCCAGTGTTCTCTTCTTGCTACATGAAGCTGCCAAATCTGAATTGGAAATACGTGAAAAAAAATGTAGGGCTTTTTTATGATGCTTGGAAGAAAATGGATTTGCAGAGCTTCTCTCTTTAAATGTGTCAACATAAATGACATCCTAGCAGGTCTTGCAGATTGCATGGCATAGGCAAATAACTGCTATTTATTGCATGGGCTGTGCAATTTTTTTACCTAGCTATTTCTGCCACATGCAGAATAGATGAAACAAATTTTCCTCGCACATTTATATATACATTTATACATTTATATAGTGCCTGTCAAGAATTGCATGCCGTGGTCTCCACTAATGCTCATTTGTGCCATGATTCTTTATCCAGGATTTAACACCCCCCAGAGGAAAACTACATCCCATCTGTGATACCTATTACAAAACAAGCCAGATTCTGTGCAGTGTTCTGTCTAACAGGTTACAAACAGTGTTTTCCTTCCCTTTGGCCTCCCTAGTCTCCTCTGGAAAGGCAATCTAAGGCAAGTCTATCACAGAGTTACAGGAGAGACACCTTGCAATTGACTCTTTCAGGTCTCTCAGTCTTTCACCACCAGCTTGTTTCAAAGGGATAGCAACATAAAAGAGAGAAGTATTTAAAAAGTGAAAAAAAATAAGTCAAGTGAGGCTCAACAAGGAAAATCCAGTTCCTTCTGCATGGATATCAATAGAAGCTGTTTATGTAAGCACGTCAATTTGTTTGAGGGTTTTGATACTAAGGAAAAAAATTAAACCATTTCTCTATTACTTCCTTCTTGCTATGTGCATTACCAAGCTGTTTGCCCCAGTGGCTTTGGATATTCTCTACTAGTATGTTAATTTCAAAACACATTATGCTCCAACAAGTCCTCTGGATGGGAATATCACTTCTGCTCCTCACAGCTGTCATCAGAGGGACAACGTGTGTGTCTGAAGGTACCCCTGGAATTTGCTGAATCAGACTCCGAGTTTCCTGCTACAGCAACATTTTACAATTCTCCTCTCCCTTGCTGACCTAAATATCTCCCTTTTCTGAAACATACAAATTACATCTGTGATGCAAACACTGCGCCTGCGTGTGTCTGTACGCGATTTGCTCAGGCAGAGCTTTTGCCGCTCACTTATTTTTCAGAGTAAGAAAAATAAAGGTCTCTGTACTTAGCCTACGATGACAGTTTTGCAGCAGGAGAACACTGAACAAGAAAAATGAAGACTGCAGAAGTGGAAGGAGGAAATGAAAGTTGCTCTACCGACAGGGTGACATGAATTCAGCAATGGGTGGATTAGTCTGAGTGTTATCAGTGATGATGAAACACAGCAGACTGTGGTAATGAAATATTTATGAATGGGGAAATGATACTGCATTCTGCAGTGCAGCACAGGGGAAAGTGAAATTTCAAGAATACTGTAATAGCAAAGCCCTCCATTAATTATCGAAAGCAAGCTGTAATGCCAGTTACTATGACAACAGGGTCCCCTATGTATTTTGTACTATTGGGGGAGCAGAGGGGGGAGAGGTGGGAGAAAGAGGGGGCTGCTTCTATTTACTGGAGTGCATTGTAATTTCTTTTTCTGTTGTTGTTGTTAATTAGGACTATCCCAGCCTGTGACTGTGCAGTTAATTTAAATGGTAAAATTATAAAGTGGCTATTGGCTAAAATACAGGGAAAGTCCTTAATAAGTGGTACTGGTCTTTTTACTCTTTCCGTATTAAGGGACATACTATCGTAATTATTAATATTCTTATATAATATTAATGCATGATAATGTAATAATAAAAAGTGAAATGCTACTAGAAGTATGATTATTAATAATAATTTTGACTGTGTTAGGCTTCCACTCACAAAGCATTTTAGAAGCAGTGATTAATTAAAGTGTCAATATTGGCATACTAAATCCACCACTGCATTTCCAGATGGGGTGAGGGACTGTACGACCTCTGCCCACTTATTTTTAATTACTACTTATTTAATTTCTTAAACCCATGACTGTCTTTGAGATATCCACTTATCCTCAGCACAGCCAAGGGTTTTTTCTGCCCCTACCTCTACCTGGTGCAGTGCATTCGAGGAAAGCAAGGTATAGACCATGATGAGGAAGAAGGACATCGTCTGAAGCACGTCTCAGGTCCCTGCCGACGTGTTCTGTTAAAGCAGCACATTTGTGAGCAATAAATCTATAAACTACTGAATGGAATGGGCAGAGGAGTGCCCTCCAGCCCCTCTGCTCTGATGTCTGTGGGTGCTGGGGATGGCTGGGGACAATGGGCCACAGATGGTGGCCAGGCTGGCTGGCTCTTACTAGGCAGCACTTGCTGCTGTGGCTGTAAGAGGCACAGCACTCCTGCAGGGACCATTGCTCTGGGTCAGTCAGACCTTGCTTATGTTTTCATCTTCTCATTTTAGGCTTTGCAGTGCATTTCACCAATCGCTATCAAAGGGCTCTACAGATGATCTTACCATAGCTCCTTTCCAGTGGGCAAAGAGTGCTTCAGATCCACTAAATGCCTGGCCCAAGGTGATTTAGGTTATCAGTAGCAGAGCGAAGAACACAAGCCAAATCTCTTATTTTCAGCTTCAGGGCCTTCTTCCACAGCATGGAACAAACTCCTGATACTCAGCTCTTCTAGCAGGGAAAGCATTGTGAAGGTGGGAAGGGAAAATGATTGGAAACTTGCAGCATGTGTGCTCTCTTGCAAGTAGCTAGGTGCAATATTTCCTGGTGCACATTTCCTAATCTTGCATGACAAAACAAGCCAGAGGCAGGTGTCTTAGCCCTGTGCACTGATCGGGTGCAAATGTGACTGGATGAACAGCAAGTCAAACGTGGTTGCAGCAAGAGAATTTCTGTATCATCACTTAATAGGAAGTGCCATGGAGGTTGTAATTTCTTATGTGTGGGTGTATGTACATGCATATATGTGTGCATGTGCTCATGCATCCATAAACATGTTTTATACACATAGGATGCAATGGACTGTGCACTGTGTGAAACATTGTCTCAGAGAGGAAGGATTTTGCCTGATTTTGTTCATGTTGAGCTTGTTGTATGAATAAGGAGGAGAAATCCATTTATTATTTGTTTATTACTCCAAACATTCCTGTCTTCCCCTCCTTGCAGTTCAGAGCCCTCAGCTCCTCTTTGCTTGGATGCCTTATTGCCATCCTGATTTCTGATTGCAGAAATCACCTGCCTTGACAAGGCTCAAGACAGGAGCTGGAGCCCTTTAGTTGCATGTATTCCCATTTTTTTAAAGAAAACCCCAAACCCACAAACCAAAACACAGCACTGTGAGAATGATGTGCACAATGTGAGCCATAAACAATGGAGTAACGTAATCCAGGCAATGAACGGCTTCGGGAAGCCGGCAGGGACAGCAAGGGCTCCGTTTTCACTGTGATGAGAACTGCCCCAGAGGACCAATACGGATGTGAGCTTTCCTCTCCTTGGCTCCAAAGCTAGAGGCATCCAATAAATAGCTCAGACTACAACTCACTTACTTACAAACAATGTGGGGAAGGACAAGCCTGTTAGGTATGGGAAAGAAAAGCAGGCTGGATTGGTTTAACAGTTTCAGAAACTTGACAGATAAGAAAAGGTTCTGGTAACTGTTTGTTTAGTGTGGAAAAGGCAACAAGTAGCCGTGGGCATGGGAAATGTAATAATATTCCTCAAACACAATATCTGCCAGAGACAGGTCTGATGTATTAATCCTGCCCCGGCACGGAGGAATGGCTTGGCATTCCCTGTAGCTCTCCCCCACATGGTGAGCTCTGTGTTTAGATGCACTGCAGAAGGAAGACTGTTGGAAAAGGGCATGGATGGGCTTCAGAAAAACCCGGTGCCAGCATTCATAGCCGTGTCTTTTGGGACAGAGGATGGGGAGGGCCTTGCCTGCTGCAGGAAAATCATTAGTCCCAGGGCTAATTCTAGCATCGAGTAAATCATGCCACAAATAATTCCCACTGCAGAGGTGGACTGCCTCCACCTCTGAGTATTTGGTGATGTCTGTGGGCCCATAGTGGAAAAAGGCTGAGCCGAGATATTCCGTTTTCCTCTTCTAAATGGTTTTTGGTTGTCAGTCTTGAGAGTGTGCACATGCATGTGTGTTTGCATGTGTGTGTAGACTTCAGTTCATTAATTGTCACATGCAGCTCAGGTCATCAGGTGACCAGGGCGTTGGCAGGAGTAATCTGGTGGCCACATAAACTCTGTCTTCTCTGGGATGGAAGGTGTCATTAGCAGATTTGTACGTCTCTGTGTGGAAAAGACAAACTGTGTCCCTAAGATGCATCAGCCATCTGAGGTAAACCTTGCCTGGCCCTCTGGGTTTGCTTTATCCAGCTGCTGCCAGCTACAGTATAAATTACCTCATCTACACAAGGATTAACCCATGAGCCAATCTGTGTCAAAAGCCATCCTTGTTGTCTCAAAGAGGACAGGGTTGAAAGCTACCATGCTACAAAGATTTGCACAAAACCTTGGGGTCAGTCTAAAATAAATGTCAAATGTCTATAACACAAACATTTAGAAAGAGCACAGACCAGTGGTTAGGGACATCTTATCCTGTTGAAGTGAGAGCCCTGTCATCAAGCTTGGGATAGCAACCTCTGAATGGCACTAGGAAAAGCAGGATATGAGCCTCAGCAAGTGAAGGAACTGTGTCGGCGCCTGCCCAGTGTGTAGGAGGAGGGAGGGAAATTAGAAGGGGTATTAGATTCTGGTTGCTTCTGCTTCTGACAGCCCCTAAGGTGCTAGGGGAAAAAAAAAAAATCCTTGCATTAGACATGTTTGCATCACTCCATGAATAATGAATATCAGCAGTCAGACTGAGCAGGGGCTTCCCTCAGAGGCTTGAAAGCCAGAAGGGAGGAATTCTGGAGTGGGAGGCCCTGAGTTGCCTCGGTGGCCTTTCTCCCCCAAACCCAGGTCCTTGTTGCAATTCAGCACGTGCAGGGGGCCAGCCCTGCCCAAGCCTACATCAGGAGCCTGGTTTGCACTAAACCAGCCAGAGGAGAAGCCCCTTCATTAACTGGCAGGTTTTATGTCCGGGCTTTGGCTGTTTATTCTTTCTGGTGCTATTCTGCTTGGTCGCTGCAGGGACTGCTAAGAGACACGGGGGAACAGAGAGCACTTAGTCAAGGGCAGAAATATTTGGATGCAGTCAACAATAAAAGGAATCCCTGAAAATTATAGACGTTTTCCAGAGCAGCTATTTTCTCTGCCTGCAATGTTTCATTTGCTCCATTCTGAATTACCCTGAAGTGCAATTAAAATACTTTAATGTTTGAAATCTGGAAATCCTCAGTCCCACAGTCTTAATATCATTCCTAGCTGTGAAAGAGAAGGCGGGGAAGGAAGGATTTATTCTCACCGGGCTGCAGGGGGATTTACACTAACGGTTTACATCCACTTCCTTGCAAATGCTTTCTGATCAGTCCTTCCCACCCAGTGCCTGTGGGTGAGAAGAGGGCAGAGTTGCTGGTGGTACCGGCATCTCCCCTGCTTCCAAATGAGCAGGGCAGCTGTGGTACCCTCCCTCCACAGCCCCAAACCAGCCAGGCACTCTGTGCCCTGCTTTCAGCAAACCTAGAATAATTTTTTATCAGCTCCTGTGGGAGGAGGTATAAAGCTAAGGCTGCAGTTCTGCCTCTGAAAGTTCTTTTTTTTCCTTCTTCCAGAAGCAGCTAAGACCTGACAGCTGAATGCAAAGTGAGAATGGAGCCAAGGCACAGATTTTGGTGTGGTTCTGCAAGGGACAACCAGAGGCAATATATCAGAAAGCACTGTAACCCTCTGTCAAAAAATACTGTAAAGCTACAATGCATAAGGTGGCTTTGACCATCAAGGAAGGAAGGAAGGCCAGTTTGTTTTTCCCTTGGCTCATCCTTGGCCCTCTTGCACTTTTGCTGCTCCCTACAGCTGCCAATGGAGTGAGTGCATGTGGATGCATGTTACAGAAAGAGGAGCACTTGCTAAGCCGAGAGGAGTCCACATTGCTAAGCAAACATTTAGATGAGTGATATCAGTCTTTTCTTAAAGAGCATGAGCTTAATTTAAGACTCAGCGTCCAGGCTGAGCCAATTCACATGTGCTGGGGGAAGTCTGCTTGGATGAGTGATGGGAGCCGCTGGTACCTGGAGCGTAGCCTGCTAAGTGAGAGGCTACAAGTCATCATCTGGGTACTTTGGAGCAATGTCCTTTATGATCCTCTGATTCATGTGCAAGGAGCATCACATAACTCAGGGACACTTACAAACCCCTGTGGTGCCATCCTTCAAAGTTTCACTACAGTAACTTCAGGACTGACTCCAGGCAACCCTCTGACTTGGGGCCTGGCTGAGCAAGGGCTTGGCTCAGCTCTTTGCACTTATAATTAGTCAACACACTTACTGCTGTGACACAAAGAGGAGCTGCAGAGGAGTTTTCCTGCCTAGGAAAATTCATGATGACAGAAGTATAATCAACATGGAGCAGCAAAGAAGAGAGGGAAGAAGAAGCAGGTTCCTATGTTGGATGGCTTTGCCTCTAAAGCTGCTCACAGCTTTCTACTGTTGCTGCCAGTTTTTCCCTGGTTAGGGTCTGCTAAAGCCTTACCTACCAGCCGCTCTTGACTGTCAGATGCAGGTGAGGTAAAATGAGTGAGGGTGGCCTATTCAGTGTCCTGTAATTAGAGGAGAATCAGATAAGACTTCTGTAATTACTGGCAAGTCAGCTGAAATAGACCTTTGGGCTATTTCAGACATGGGTGTACCAGTGGCAGTGGCTGAGGGACGTAGCCCCCCATACCAGCAGCTGCATGTACCCAGCTAGACCTGAAACCTGCAGCTCCAGTCCATTTTCAGACTCTGAGCACTCCTAATGTGCCAGCAATCTTGTGAGATGTGTCTGATGGTGATTTGAAAACCGGGAAGATTTGACACAAAAATGGGCAAGAAATTACCTTGTGATTCACCAACAGCAGAGCTGCAAGTGAGCTGCAGCACCTGGAGGGTTAAAAAATGGTGGGGACTTTCTTGAACTATTAAATACCATTAGCTCTGTACATGTTTGTTTGTGGGCATCCTATGAGTTAGGAAGTTTTGGAATTTCAGTAATTTCTCGCTTTTTCCCCCCCTCTATGCCCTAGTAAAAGTCATTCATGCTTAATGGTGTATCTTTTAGGGAAAGATTAGCCAGAGCCATTGCATGGGGGGCCACAGATTTTGGTGCTGCTAGTACATTATCCCTTCAATCCACTGCTAAAACAGTCTTTACCCAGAGTATGTGCTGAGATGTTAAGCATTTTCTTCAAAGAGCTATTTATTAAGCAGAGAGAGCCTCGAGATAGAAGCAAGTGCCTAGATTTTCTGTGAGGAAAAATAAAAATCTTTTTTGGTTAAAATTAGCTTTCAGATTGCAGGATTGAAACCACCTGAGGTTAGAGCCTTGCTGCTCTTCAATAGGCAAATGAGATGTTTCATGAGGAATTTCCTTTGCGTGACTGTGAAATGAGTACATCTTCAGCAGCACCTTCTGCAGCATCAGGTGTCTCTCTCCACAGGAGGAACAAAGCAGGGAGCCAGGTGAGATTGCTGGGCAGACAATGGATTCCCTCTGCTCTGTGCAACGCTCCACAGTAGAGTGGGTATCGCCATTTATTGCAAGTGCCCTGTCATTAACTGTTCATTATAATGTATTAAACAGAGGGATCTCAATAGGGCTCATGTGCCCTTCCTCAGAAGTGTGCCCTGGCTTCCCTGAAGCATTGTTTGAGAAGAGCATGACAGCACTTGTCAATGGAGTACTTGGGGTGACATGTTTGAGAGTCCTAATGCACTTTTTAATTCTCCTCCGTCAGTCTCCTGCACGTTCTTTCAAATTCAGATGTGGATTTTTCCCCCATGTCCATCCCAGAGGATGAAGGCTGTATTTGCCATGGTCTTTGTTCTGTTTTTGCCTTCAATGTCAGCTGGTCTCTGACTGTGCACCAGTCCCTTATTAGAGTGTGTCCTGGCTCATTTTCCTCTCCATTTTCCTTCCCAGAGGACATGTCCTGGCTCCAGACACTGAGAACAAATGACAAGGATGATCAGAGATATGAACCAGCTTTCTAAATATGAGCAAATAAATAGACTGCTGGTCCTCAGCCTCCGAGGCTGGGAGGAGATGGAGCCTTGTTGGAGCCTGAGTGGAGTGGTGGGAAAAGTTGCAACCATTTCAGACAGCTCCCCACTCATTCCTTTATACCACAGACAGTACACATAAGCCAGAACGTGGCAGGCTTCTAGCCCACACAGAATCAGGCTGTGGGAAATCCTTGCCACAAGAGGGTAGAGGTGCTGAAAGTTTCTGTGGGATCAAAGGATCATGAAGCATGTCCAGAGAAGATAAATCCATCAAGAGTTATTGCATACAAAGGCTTTGCCTCGGGTTCAAGCAGTCCCTGAGCTGCAAGTGGACTGCAAGCTGCTCCTCTGGACCGACTGCAACAGGTTGGTGTCCCCTGTGCTGGGAACCCCAGAGCTGGATGCAGCACTCCCGGTGGGGCTCCCCAGAGCAGAGCAGAGCAGAGGGGCAGAATCCCCTCTTTTGCCCTGCTGGCCACGCTGCTTTGGATGCAGCCCAGGATACACTTGGCTTTCTGGGCTGGGAGTGCACATTGCTGGGTCATGTCCAGCCTCTCCAGCACCCCCAAGACCTTTTCATCAGGGTGCTCTCAATCTGTTTGTCCTTCAACCTTTGTTGATACGAGGTTTGTTGCCCTGACCCATGTGCAGCACCTTGCACCTGGTCTTGTTAGAGCACGTGGAGTTCCCATGGTCCCGCTTGTCGAGCTTGCCCAGCTCCCTTCCAGCTCCCTCTGGATGACATCTCATCCTTCAGATGTGCCAACCATACCACCCAGCTTGGTGTCATCTGCAAAGTTGCTGAGGGGACACTCAATCCCTTCATCTGTGTCATTAATAAAGGTATTAAATAACTCTGGTCCCAGTAGGGACCCCTGAGTGACACAACTTGTCATTGATGTCCATCAAGACTCTGAGCTGTTGATCACTACACTCTGAATGAGACCATCTAACTAATTCCTTATCCTCCTAACAGTCCATCCATTGAATCCATCTCTCTACAATTCAGAGAGAAGGATGCTGGGGGGGACCATGTCACAGACTTTACAGAAGTCAAGATAAATGGTATCTGTATCTCTTCCCGTGTCCACTGATGTAGTTACCCCACCACAGGAGCCCAAGAGGTTGGTCAGGCAGAACTTGCCCTTGGTGAAGCCATGCTGGCTGTCCTGAGTCACCCCCCTGTCCCTCATGTGCCTTAGCAGAGCTTCTAGGAGGATCTGTTCCATGATTATATTGCTATTAAGCTTTAGTTATAACAATGTTTATGGAATTTCTTGTTTAAGTCTTCGTTTTCTTTGAGGCTCAATGACTTTCCTGTCCTGAGGTCGACTGATATGCATCAGCAAAGTTAAAGCAGAGTCCAATACCTCAAAACCTTGTAGGACATGTTACCTTCCTGGGCTGGAAGGGAATGAATGAGTGAATATCCAGGGATCTGTGATACTAGGATGAGTTACCAAGTCCTGCCCAATCCCCAGAGCGCCTTGGTCCTTCTGGGGTTTCAGTGATCCCTGAAGGACTTGAAATGCAATGGGGGCAAGAGACACAGCTAATGAGGGAACATCTCTGTGGCACCAGCTTCATTGCCATGAGCCCTATCTCTGAAAGAGCTGATTTATTTTCTGTGCTGTATATGATGCATGAAGCAGGGGGCTGAAAATCTATTTTAATGCCAGTGAGTGGTGTCAGGTGAATACGAGCTGACATAGGAAACCAGAAAATTAGAGCAGCTTCCCTTGACCCGATATTAGCAAAGGGTTTTCTGCAAGCTGTGATAGATGTAGATCCTCAACCATTGATTTTTTTTGGTACCTGTCCACGCATATTATGATAAAGTGTTGGTTTTGTGAGGTTGTTTTTTTTTTAAAAGAGAGTTGAGTTGCTGCATCTTTGTGAAATAATGGTGATGTAGTTATCTATGAGATACCTAAGTACCATGACACACAGAGCATTAGAATTCATCATGCTTGTTATTGTCCTTTTACAAATGACTTTATGCCAGCCAGTCAAAGCTTGGGACTACAAATGCAGCTGCACAGAGGTAGGCACACACCATCTTCTGTGCAAAGGATCTGATTTGGTCATAAAAGAGGTACTGCCAGGGACCATGTAAATGAAGTTTTTCATGAAGCAGATAGGGGATGTGGACTAAACACTGAATACATGAGAGGATTGCAAATACAAATGTGACAGGAGATTAGGAGAAAATACTTGTCAGTGAAAGGTAATAAATGTGTGTCCAGAACACACAGTGCTGGGGAAAGCAGAGAGATGGATTTTTGTACAAGAAGACTCCCTGATGGCTTCATGACACCCCTTCTAAGCTTGACTGAGCTTTAGGACTCATGAATTCTGTGCAAATAGGTTCACCTGCACCTGAAGTCCTCTGTTTTCCTCTGACAGCTTCGCATCTTCAAAAGACTCAATTGGCTGACTTACAAATATTTTTTTCCATTATTTCAGCCCTGATCATCAATTCTGTTCCCTGGGGTAAATGGCTTGGATGTACCCTTTTCTCCTCCTAGACATCTGTTGTGTCTGCCCAGGAATTCTTTTAAGTTTCAGCTTCATTTTCCTCTCTCACACCTGGATGACTTCATCATTGAAACATCCAGCCATAAATACATGGTGTCCCTAGAATCATCAGGGACTCCTTGCACAGCCAACAAAATCCCCAGAGTCAGCAGAGTGAGGGGAAAAACCCCTTAAGGTACCCCAGGAACTGAAAATATTGTATTTGTGGAAGCCAAGACCAAGTTATCTCATCTGAGAGGCAATTCTTATCAGCTGAGGCTTGGGGTTGAGGCTGGCTCCGAAGGACATCAGTAAAGGAATCTCTGGACTGCACCTTACTGCATAAATGAGGAGGTTAAGGTGCTCAGATTTTTGGCATTGAAGTATGCAGGGTGAAAGACTTTGATTCATAGCATGGAGCTGTGTCAGGGGAGGCTTAGTTGGATATTAGGAGAAGTTTCTTCCCCCAGAGGGTGATTGGGCACTGGAACAGGATCCCCAGGGAAGTGGTCACAGCACCAAGCCTGACAGCATTCAAGAAGCATTTGGACAATGCTCTCAGGCACATGGTGTGACTCTTGGGGATGGTCCTGTGCAGGGCCAGGAGCTGGGCTTGATGATCCTTGTGATCACTTCCAACTCAGAATGTTCTAGGTCTTCCAACAATATAATTAGAATTTGATCATCCCTGTAAAACTAACTATGGTGCAGCCATATGTGCCTACTTTCATCATGGGGAAGTTTATTTTTTATATCCATGAGGGAGTTAAAACAACTTAAAACTGTACACTTTAAGTGGAGAGGATATTATAGCTGGTGGGTTGGGAGATTGCTGAACAGTTTTGTTGAGTCCTTATCCCTGTAGTACTGGCCTGAGGAAGAAGAAATTTTATTGGAGAAAAAATTCTTAGTTGAATTACCTTTTTTTTTTCTTCTAACTGCAGAGAAACCAGAATGTATTTTAAGTGCTATCTTACCCCATTTGTTCTGCTCTTCCCTGGTGAAAAGGACTGTTTCATCCAGTCCCACTCTGTCAGACTCCTTTCTTATGAGATGCCCCTCCAGTGTTTCACTCCAGATGTTATTCCGCTTTTCAGAGCGAAATCCTTTTCTGCTTTCTGTACAGCAGTGAGAACTGCTCTCCATGCTTGTTTCCTGATCTAGCCTTGCTGCTACTTTCTCATTTCATCATAGAACCAGTGGGGAATATTATCCAAGGCCTGTAATTGTTTGGATTGCAGGTGGTGAAGTGTGCTATCTTTAAGTCGTATAAAGCAAGTCCATAAGCAGCAGATGCAATGAGATGTAGTTTCCTAAGGACCTGTCTAAAGATTGAACTCTGCTGTTTAGTAAAGGCTGTATTGGCACTGCTGTTGTCCCCACAGTGAGGTGATCAATAATGCTTGTTTTCATTACTCAGTGACTTTTCACCTGTTAATTACACAGGAACTTCAGATTTTCCGAATCTTTCCTACTCTCACAACTGGGCATCAGCCTCAAATGTGATTGTTAAAGTGACTGGTTGTGACAGAAACACAGACATACTATCAGAAAGGTTAGTATTGAATCTAGTTTCCTTAGGAAATAAGTCTAAAAATTTGCAGTAGAAATGTGCTTTTTGGCTTGCTCAAATGGGGCAGGTGGCAGGACACACGAGGTGCTAATTATTAGTGCAGTATTAGTGTATAATTATTATAATTAAACTCTTGTCTCATCCTGGCTTGATAAACAAGCCTTCAGCTTTTCCTGGTGGTGAAGTTACTGAAGAAGATCAAAGTGGAACTGATCTGGTTTCCTCCATCCCACCTTGGCCTGCCAATAAAAAAAATTGGACAGCAACACGTTCTACAGAATGCTTGTGAACTGTATCAAACATCATTAACAAAATATCTCAAATGCCTGTGTCCAAGCAGCTATCTGGCATGTTCCTAGGAAGTGTTCCAACCCCAAAGAGATTTTGGTGAAAAGTTGGAACCAGTTGCATTGCAGATATTTCTGGGCAAGCTCCTGCATTTCCACAGGTATCAGTTTCACAGAGGAGGATTGCAAAGCAAGCTCTAGAGTCCCCAGTGATGTACACAATCACATTAATGGTAGTGGGATCTGCCAGGAGAATCAGAGCCAGCCCCAGAAACTGTATTTTATCTCTTGGTGGTATAGTTTGCAAGAATAAATGCTCTTTGGATCCTCTTATTATGGTAAGCACCACAGACCTGGATGAGCTGAGAGTGCTTTTTTTTTAATGTTCAGTGGATGTACCCACATTAAGAACAAAAACAATTGCCTTCCAGGATTAAAAGAATGGTAGATGTAGTCTGATATCCCATTCCTGAGAGGGCCTACAGAGGCTAATCTGAAAATAGTGGATGAACAGGGAAAATGTACAGGGCTGCAACAAAAAATTGCAGGTCAGATATTTCCTAGCTCAGATGTGTTGTCTGTGTATTTAACACCCCTCAATGGATTTTGCTTCCAAGTAGACCTCCAGTCCTTTTTGAACCACGTAAAAATTAACATCCACAGCATCCTGTGTCAAGGAGTTCCACAGCCTCCTTAAGTACGTGGTGAAAACTATTTCCATGTGTTTGTTTTGAACCTGCAAGCTTTGCTTTATGTCCCTTGCTTCTTATCCTGGGAGGGACTAATCAACCCCTACTCCTTACAAAGGCATTCGTCTGTTCCATTTTTGGTTTTTCCAGGTTTTTCTGTTTTCCCACCAATCTCCTTGTATTCATCAGTGCTCATTTTAGAGTTAAAGGCATCAAATCATCACAAGATAACTTGCCTTTTGTCATGGATTCCCAAACAGCAGAGCAGGATCCTCCAAATCCGAAAATGTGCCCAGCAATGATGCTTCAGCATTTTCTCTCATGCATCTTCTCAGCAGAAGGAGCTCTGCAAATGGGAGTTGCTCAGCGCTTGGACTAAGACAACCCTTGTTAAAACATTGCTGTGGTGCTTTGCAGAGGTGGTTCTAAATGCATCACTCTCTGCCTTGCGTGATGTTTGTATGATTTCCAGGGATATGAGGGGAAGTAATTTGTACTGAGACTCTTCAATCAGCAATAAAAAGCTATTATACAGCTGGAACATTTGGCTGGTGTTCCTGGTGCAGACGACAAGTTATGAACATCTGTGTTGCAATGTGAGAAACATAATCAGACTGTCTGGTGAGGATGGTTGAGGGGCAGTCATTTGCAGAAAGTAGGGCAGCCTCGTTCGCACAGGAGGCTGCTCGCTGCTTTGCATACCTCGGGATGCCAAGGAAAAGTCTCTGCTTCACGGAAGCACTGAACCACGGAGCAGCATCACTAGACCCTCCAAAAGGGCACCAGACTCATGATGGTGTGACTTTGATTTAGTGAATTCCAAATTGTGTAGAAGAGCAGATTTGTTTTTACACAGAAGCTTTTAAGCTGTGATACTGTTTTCAATTGCTTGTCTGCTGCACAGAATAAAAAAAACAGGGAAGACCAGCAAGTGGGTGTAACAGCTGGGTACCTGGACTTTGGAAGTACTGGAAAAAAATGCCTGCTGCTTCCTTCTCTGCCTGTTGCTGCACAGATTGAATGTGAAGTCAGGATTTAAACAGTGAAATCCCTAGCTGGTGTCAAGTCTGACAGCCTGCTGCACACTGTCTTGCTCTGATACATCTGAACTCCCCTCACTACCAGCTCCAGAGGCAGAAGAACAGCCCCTGGGATGCCTCTTCTCTGTAATTCAGGGTGGGGCCTGATAGTGGGAACACTGCTCACCCTCTGCATTTGTCAGGGTGTGGGCAGTGGAGAGGTGCCCATGGGCAGCAGAGCAGGGCTTCTGCTTGGAAGCTCCCCGTGTGACTGCGGCACAGACTGGCAGGAGCTGAGGAATAGTCAGGAAGCTATTTCTGTTATATCTCCTCAGAGTGTGTATTTAACAGCCTTTCAGCAGGCAGAGCTCACATCCAGAGCTGGAGCAGGAACGTAGGATGGACAGCAATTTTCCCTTTCGGCCTCAGTGTGGACAGGGTTTTTGATCCCTGTGTTCAATCCCACTTGTGCCATCCAGGCATTCCCTTAAGGGCAGCCACGTGGGGAGGCAGATTTTGTGAACCACGGCCAGGTGTGTATTTCTCAGACAACAGCCCTCTCAGGTTGAGTGTCTGTAGTTGCTCCCAGTCTCTGGGGTGTGAACATGTCACGGAGATGTACAAAGTGCCTGTGTTACCCATCCCATAAACCTCTGCTCCCTCAGAGAGATGGGTACCTTTTCCATTTGTTTTGGTCAAGCTATTGTGTAAGTGAAGCTGCATCTCCTTGGTCATACAACTAAAAAGAAGAGATTGGAAACTCCTCAGAGCAGAGGCTGTCTGCATTGGTGCCTATTATAGCTCACACACATCCCTGGGAGGCAATGCCTCATAATTAATCGCTAAATAATTAATAATAAGAAGAAGCAGATACTACTCAGGAAGTAATTAACCTCCTTAGGCTTACAGGGAAGTCCTATGGAAGGGAAGAGTAATTAAAGGCTTTTTAAATAACTCAGAAAAATCCCCACTGACCTCAGTCAGGACAGGTTTAGGAATTGAGTCCAGTAGGATTTCCTTAGATATCAAATAAAAATAACTTTGTTCCCGTAGGTAAAATTTCCTAATCTGGTATTTTTTGTTAATCCATCTGTACCAGTGTGCAGCCTGGATGAATAATTTTGTTTTTATTTCATTTAATTTATGGCAATATGAAATGGTTGGTTATAAGGTGTGCTGGAATTTTCATTGGAAAGCAAGCAGGTGGCTAACTCACATTGGAAGAGGGGTTTTCACAATTTCAGTCAGGCAGTATCATACAATGGAAAAAAGTAAGACCTGAATGGCAAAATTAGTTTGCAAGAGGTATCTTTAGATACCAGGATCCACCCACAAAGACACAGAGAGCACACAGCATCTTTTTTTGTTCATAGATGAAAGAGACTTTTGCAGTCATTGCCATGTTCCTTCAGATGAATTCACACAGTCCTGTAGAGATGTGCATTTTCTGGGACTTTGGAGCTGTCACGGCTGAGAGAGCTGAAAGCATCAGCTGAGTGTATCAGAACACGGAACTACTCCATATCACTTCATCAAGGTAAGCTTTGTGGCTTTTGATTCATAACTTCATTGGTCTCTTCTTGCAAATCAAAATGAAATAAAAGACACAACCTTCTCAAACCCTTGCAAGGTATTTTTAAGCCAGGGTGAGTTAGAGCTCTGAATTTCATCATTCCCAACAGCGTTCATTATGGGCCCCCTTCGAAGATGCGTGTCTCAAGAGTGTCTTGATGCCCTGATAATGAACACCTCCTGGCTTTCAGGATTCACCAATGTCCTTTACAAGTCCTTCAATTTTTCTTTATCTTCTCATTATACAGGCCATTCCTCTCTCCTGATACCAGGTAAAGGGGATTACATTATGCTGCTTTTGTCAAATGCATAACAGAGAGTATGAGAAAATGTCAGTCATTTTGGTTCTGTCTTCAGGGCTCTGAGGAAGTCCTGTCTCTCAAGAAATTTCCTGTTTTGTTAGCTCAGATGTATTTGGCAAACTTAGAGCTTAATACTCCATAGTCCAGTGGAAAATGAAATTACCTATTGTTCTCCCAAAGCCACTTTTGAAGGGATATTGTGCATGGCATGACTTTACCAAATCAGTAATCCATTTCACCTGTATTCCTGTCCTGGTACTTGGCCCGAGATAAGTTGCACTAGACGTCCTTGAGAAGCTGGGTGGCCCAGGACTATGCTGTATCCCTGGGGCAATTGTGGGGAAGCCCATTTGGTCCCTGTGCTCCTTATCCCTCTTCACCAGTGCAGCTTAACCAGCAGCTCCAGGCTCAGCCCTGATGGAACCCCTGGTCCCAGCCCAGTGCATTCAGCCCCCAACCTGTCACAGGAAATCTCAGACAGACAATGTTTCTTCACATCTGGGAGACCAAGAAGTCTCCCCAGCCCTGGCGTTCTTTCTACCACAGTGCCTCCTCCTTTGAACACCAGGTGCATGAAACTTCAGTGGCTGTGAAGGAGTAGCAGAAACTCCTAAGTCTCCTAGGAGAATTAGGGTCTCCTGCTTGCTGGCATCCCTAATCTGGCCAAGTGGCTCACTGCTGTGGAAAGGACAGCTGCATCCTGCTCCTTCCCCCTTGGCCCACTGCTGCTTTTCTGCCAGCTCCCTTGCACTGATTGATCCATGATGCAACAACTAATGAGATGGAGTGATTGCAAACACACCCTCATGCCCCTGACAAGATTAATTTTCCAGTGGTGTTATCACCATGCAATTGCACAGTCTCTGGATCCAGTGCGAGGGAGATGGAAGAAACACAAGGGAGAGAGCAGGACTCTGAAACAGCCCACAAAGGGCCTATGGAACACTAGATGGACATTTGCTCTCCTGTGATTTACACACATAGGAAAGTCCTCATCTGGAGCCACCTTTCCCCAAGGTCATCTCGGATAGGAAGGAGCTTCCCAGCTGAGTCTGTTCAGCTGAGCTAGGAGCTGCTCTTCACTGTTGTGGCTGAGAGCAGGGACAGTCCAATGCAGTCCCTCTGCAGTATAGGAGGGAGCACTTAAAGCTATAGGATCTCCCACAGGAATGCTGTTCTCTGCCTAGACATGACTCTTGTTTCCAACCCAAGGGCCACAGGCCAGTCAGTAAGGTACATCTGCTGAAAGTACAGTGTAGCTCAGTCAGTGTGACAAGTATAGAGCCATCGTGTACTAAATATTAATACTACATGTGGATTTGACCCATCTGGGTGGTTTAGGAGTCATTAAATTCCAGAAGAAGTCACTGGAATGTCCCTTGCCACCGGATGGCATCCAAAGAGCTTGAACAAGAGGCAGAAGGAGGTAAGATAAGGAAAAAAACCTCTAGTGGGAGAGGTGCTCAGGTGGCAGTGACAGGATAGTTTTCCCTCAGGGAAAAGCATTTCAGGGTATTTCCTTCCTGCTGGCACCTGTCCTGCAGTTCCCAGTGCCCCAGCACTTCTCTCCAGCCAGGCTGGGAACCCGGCCACTGAAATGATCTGCATGACAAGAGAACACAAAAACCTACAAACCTCCGATGCCACAGACACCAAGTCACAGCAGCAGAGAGTCCTTGGAGTGCTAACAAACATCCATGGGCCACTAACAGCTGGTGCCACCACATCCCTGAGTCCAGAGTCTGGGGTTAACTCAGTTGATTGGAACATGGTGCTGGTAATGCCAAGGTTTGGGGTTTGATCCATGTATGGGCCACTCACAAAACAGCTGGACTTTATGATCCTTGTGTAGGTCCCTTCCAACTCTGTTCTGTGAGTTATCTGGTCCCAAATCCCTCAGGGCCTTCCTGCTGAGTTTGGTGAGCTGTAAGCTACTCTTGTGTGCAAAGCATTTGTAGGGTCTAGCACCCATTTTGAATTCAGGTGCTCAATAGAGGAATCCACATTATAGAATTTTGGCCTATAACTCTATGCAATCTCTTCAAAATTATCTTTCACCTGCAGGGCACTGATGCTTCAGTCCCTCGATGCTGAGGCCTGCCTGTTTTGGGATGTCAGGGACCTGTGTTCCCCCAGGCACACGCCTGGTGACAGCAGCAGCCACTGTACATGATAGAGAAAAACCTGCTTGGAGGCTCCAGTTCCCACCGCTAGTATACATTTTAATGTTTTGTTCTGACTTAAGGCATTATTGCATAAATGCTCTACCACTGCCCTGAGGGGATGTTTTAGAGTGTTTTGATTACTTTATGTTGTTTTCTTTTCATTCTGTATGTCAAACCGAGCAGCTGAGAGCCTAATGCAGACACTAGGAAGATGGAATGGTCCCAGCATCACCATGACACAACTCTCCCTGCAGCAGCAGGTGGCTGAGAAGGTGAATTTTGTGTGGAGAGAAGCGGGAGTATTCTGTATTTTCAGTAAGAAATCTCAAGCAGGACTGGACTGACAAGGGCCCGATGCATACAGTGAAAACATCAGTGGTGAATCACAATGAAAATAACCATCAGCCCCAGGCTTTACTCGGAGAATAATTTTCCAGCCCCACTCGGAGTAAATTTTTCCCTTTTCTCAACCCCACAACAATTATCCTATTCTGGGCCTCCAAGCAATCAACTCAACCCCTCAACAATAAAAAGCTCTCTATGCATGACTATTTTTGCCACCCTCAGGCTGCTGTGGCAGTCCCTGTCCATCCCCACACCAAAGCCAGCTCTGAGCTTTTTCCTTCTCTCCGTTAACCCCAACCATTGACTTCTCAATGCTAGCCATAACTTACCCTTAAGACAGCATCCCCACTGCCCAGATACTCAGTGTTCCTCAGAGATGGATTCTGCTATTAGCTTTCAGTTTCCTTGGGCCATTTCTGTCAGCCCCACTGACACATGTCCGGTGGGCTGGAGGTTTCAGCTTTTCCTTTACATCAGCTCTCACCCTAGTTTGAGCCCTAAAAGCATCCCACTCCTCCCACAGACTAAGCATTTCCCAGCAGAGGGTGTTTTTTCCAGCTTCCATTCTCTTTTAGTGTGCTCCTCCCAGCCCCCATCTAACCACAGCTCTGGGCTTTCACTTCTCCTGTCCTTTAGGGAGCATCCCTGCTCTTGCTGCTTGGAGGCTTGGTGGGCTTGTTATGGTCTCTCCGTGTCTCCCTTGTCCTGGGGACTGGACTGGACACAGCACCCCAGGTGTGGCCTCACCAGTGCCAAGCAAAGAAGGGTCATGTCCCTTGACCTGATGGAAACACCTCTCCCACTGCAGCCCCACCTACTGTTAGTTGAAGCTCCTGCCTTTCCTTTGGCAGACCCTTTCCAGCTGCAGCTCTGAGGGGATGGGATTTATTCAGCCTTATTCAGAAAAGGCAGAAGGAGAACTTTATTGCTGTTTGCAGCTACTTGATGAGAGTGTGCAGAGAAGATGGAGCCAGATCCTTCCCAGAGACATACAGCGACAGGACAAGAGGCCACAAGATGCTAGCTGGGACTTGGAAAACTCCAAATAGATCTTCAGGGAACAAACTTCACAACAAGGTTGGTCAAACACTGGAACAGGTACCCAGGGACCCTGTAGGCTCTCCATCCTCAAAGATGTTAAAAATTCAGCTTGCTGAAGCTCTGAGTAGCCTGACCTGACTTTAAAGTTGTCTGAGCAGTGAGCAGAGAGGCTGGGCCAAAGGACAACCAGAGATCCCTTTCTACCCGAGTTACTGTACAATTCTGCCACTATGAACCTCAGCCTTTGTAAATTTGGAGCCTAATCTGATTACTTTGATGAGAAGAAGGTGTTACGTCTTTAGCAGCAGATTTAGCCTTTGCAAAGCCTACTTTTTTGAGCAACAGTTTCATGGGACCAATATCTAAACAACTGCTGGCCCACTAACACACAGCTTCCCAGCACTTATTGGCAGTAGGAAATAATTGTAGCTGACCCAAAATCTGACTCTTCAAAATTTTCTTCACATAGACTTTCAGGATTAGGACAGGTCCAAATTTATGCCTTGCCTATCCTGTGAAGTTTAAAGGAATTTGGGAACTCAGGCCCTTTAGAACAACTCTGGCATGGTAATGGCAATGGGAAGGAATTTACATGCCTGGAAGTGAAAATTGGGAAAGTACCAAATAACTCAGTTTCTACTGCCCTTTTCCCTGAGTGAGGAAAGAGCCCTTCCTGTCTTCCCCTCCTCTTCTCTCACCCATAAGCAAATTAAAATCTCCTCAACATTTGCCTATTTTGACTGGAAGCATTGTATAGATTCTTCCTCATGTTGTTTCATTACCTGCAAGTGCCCTGACATCCTCACTGACATTTCACCCCTTTCACTCCAGTGACTCCAGAGTCCCTCAGCATTGGGGGTTTTTCCTCCTTTTCTCTTCCTCTTCCCTGCCTAAACACCTGTTGGAAAGAAAAGGAGGCATTAGAAAGAGACATCCTTGCTGTGGGAGCAGGGAGGGGCTGCTGCCCCTGACTCAGGGTAGTGTTAGATGAGGGCGGACTTGCTCTGGGTTCAGCATATCGTGGTGTGTTCCAGCAGCTCACTCAGATATTTCCCCAGAGGGGAAAGCCTTTGCTTTCCCTCTGAATTCATCCATCACCAGGCAGAGCACACTCATCAAAAATGTGGAATCTGGCATCGCTGCAGGATCATTACAAGGGTTTAAAAGAGAACATTTCACCATCCTATATATCTTGTCAGACAACACCTGACAGGTCAGCTGGGGAAGTGATTGCCCTTCCCAGCTGTAACACTGGCTTGAGAAATGTCATCTACAGGCACAGGTCAGCTCAACCCAATCTCCTTAACCTGGGAAACCCAGAAACTCAGAGCTAACAACATTTACAGCATCTGCTCAACTTTCTGTATTCTATGTCTCTCTCATAACAGAGTGGTGACCCTGTTTCATGTGTTTTCATGTGACTTTGTCTAGTCCTTACCTCAACCCGCTTATCCTGCTGACACTAAAGGCAATGAGATTCATGGGTGAACCTTATCCCATGAAAATAGTTATTTATGATTAATACAAATTAAAAGATGTGTCCAGAACTGATCAAGATACTGAAATCGAGATGTTTAGTTAAGGTAAGGAAAATTCCTGTCTACTCCCGTTTTGGTTTTTCAAAATCAAATAAAAAAAGGTGTACTGAAATACAAATGATAGAAACTCAGGAATGTCTCATTTTCAGCAATAGAGACCTAGAGCATTAATGTTATGAAGCAAACTGGAAGTAAAACCAAACTCCACATTACTTATGATGCACTGTTTCTGTCAATACACTGCTGACATTAATTCAGGAGTGTCTGGTTTCAGTGTAGCCTGTACTTTGTTCTGTTGTCAGTGCTTACTCAAAGTACCAGGCCGAAGCTACAAAATCAGATTGCAGGCTGTTTGAGTCAAGAGTCTGTGGAAACTAATTCATCACAGTAAAAAAATGGTTATGAGATATTAGCAGCTACTGAGCCTTCACTCACTTTTCCTTTCTTTCTTTTTATTGCCTGCATAAAGAAGACCAATTGCTGTTTGTCAATAGGCAAAAAAAAAAATCTTGTTTTCTATGACATTAAGCAAATTCTCTCACTACCCCAGCATATAAATGCCTTGAAGGCAAGAAGGTGAAAAAGAAGAAAGAAAAAAAAACTAAGAAGGAAAGTAACCTATAGGAAAGGTTTTACAGGGAGAGTGAAACCACTAACAGAAAGAGGGGTGTGAAGGATGGTGAGAAAGGCTGTTCCCGAGTCAGTGTCACAGCCCCAGGCCCAACACCCGTGCACTGCTCTGGACACCTGCCCACACCAAAGGTTGCACCATGGCTCCCTTTAGCCATGTGTGGTGTCACTCTCCTTTGCCTCGAGAACAACAGAGAGCCATGGTATTGTGCTATTTTATCATGAATTTCATTTCCAGCAGCACCAAGAAAATTCATACAGAGGAATGGAGTGGAGCCAAAGTAGACGGCAAAATTGTTTTCTCTCTTAAGCTTTCAGAGTAGAGGCTGGAAGCAGGTAATAGAGAAACATCCTTTTTACCCCTCATGTCTTTAAATGTAAGCAGGAATGGTCTTGTTGAGGATTTCGTTATATGGGGTACATGATAGAGAGAGGGAGAGAGGAGGACATAGGAATTTTGGAAGAAGCAAGGGAGGAATATGCAAAGATTTTAGGAGCTTCTGGTCCAAAACAGGTTTAGAGTTGCTGTTCCATCACTTTGAAAATTAGCAGTGTTAGGCATGATGCATCTTCTGTAAGGAATTGTCATTGGAGTATCCCCCAGAATGCAGATAAGAAGCACAATAGGACTGCAGCACTCTACGCATTTATATGCAAGGGCCTAGCATGACGTGGTTCCACAGAAACAAATTATACCTAGTACTCATAAAATGATGAAAAATGGTTGAATAATTATCAGTTTTCCAGCATGACTGCTGTATGCAGTAAATATGGCAGAGCTGACATCTCAGTGGAGGAAAATGAGTAAAATATCTTTTTAGTTCACCAGTACACTCTTTTAACTCCTACTAGTGTTCGAAATCCTGATGTTCCCAGCAGAAGTGATGGCCTGGAAAATTTTTCTTCTGCCTCATTTTTCCCGTAATTGTCTGTGGACAATTAATTGCCACCTATTAGCATCCCAGCCCTTGTTAAAATAGACCCTTTTATTTTTTTTTACCTGAGTTATAAAAAAAGATGGTTTCAGCATAGTGCGGTGGACTTGTCATAAACATTTAAGATGTACCAAAGTGTCATATTTTCTAGGCAGTGTAATAGCATTCCATTTATTGTTTCCCAAGGACTAAACTTAGAAATGAATGACTTTATGAAGAAGCTAGTCTTATAGTGAAGTTGATTGATTCCATTCTTCCACCTTCAGGCTCCTCAGCAAAATAATTTCCCTTTAATTAAGCCATATGATGGAAATTTCATGGCAATTGATTTAATAAAAATATATGATGCAAAATAACATGGGTAAAAACACCTTAAAGAAAAACAGAAGGATTCCCTGAGCAGAGCAGGTAATGGGAAAACTACTGGAAATGAGGTTAGAAAAACAATAAAAGGGAAGCTTTTATAGATTTTTTTTTTCCCATCATTTCTCTTTTTGTAACAGTTAGATGGATGTATCCCTTGCTACCTTCCTCATTTTCTACTGTAAAAGATGTTTGAGAAGCTGAACATTTACCCAATTATTAATCTATTTTCTAAATTAATAATACAATCCGTTCTTATGTTAATGCTTTCTGGAGTAAATACAAATATTTTTTGATCTATGTATGTTTTTGAGTTTCAAGGGAGAGATGTTTTCCGTTTCTTGTCCAAACCCTTGTGCTAATAGTCTTGTGCCTTGTTGCACAAGTGTTACTGCATATGGGTATTTTCTAGAAAACCTGTGGGACAGTGTCAAGGCAAAATATCCTCTGCCTGCACTTCTCATTTCAAGTACTGTTTGTTTAAAATGTGGAGGTGGTAGGGACTATCCAGTTGTGAAGATTCATAACACAGTATGTGGTAATTCTGGGAACATCCTTAGGAAAACGTATCTCTCTGTAGCACATCTTTTCTCTCTGTCCCAGCCTCCTCAGGAGCCATGATGATGCCTTAGGTTTTAACTCTTACATTTTTAAAATCCTGTATTGCCTAGTGTGTAACTCTGAAGTTTCTTGTAACCTGTTAGCTTCTGCTCTCTCATGCTGGTTAGACATAACAAAGCCTCTCTAGCCCTGCTCTCCAAGGACACCCAGATTGTCCTAGGCCCAAAATGTGTAAACCAGCATCTTGAGAAGGGGGGCAAGCTGAGGGCAAATTACATAATCAACTGGGGTTTTAATTGGAGAATTTATCCTGATATGCAAATAGACCAAACCAGAAAAGTGTGAAGAAGTCGTGACTCAGGGTCCATTTTGGGTGTCACCTTTGGCCTGCCCAGGGTGTACCTTTGAAGGCCTTTCAAATAAATATCCACCTCTATTGCCTTACTCCTGTCTAGTCTCTGTGTTTTAGGTGGCCACCAGGCATCAATGCAAAGGCAGCTTCCTATCTGTCATTTGCCATCATCTATCCCTTTATGGTGCAGATGATCCCCAGAAGTTATTGTTGCAGAAAGCAGGATTTTTCTATGTTGATCTCTGCCCAGGGATGTTCACAGGAGGAAAGGTGTTCAGTGGTGCGTATGGACAAGCTAGTCAGAGAAAATGGAGTCACAGGAAAATGGTGAACTCCTGGAAAGTATTGAAAGGTTGCAAGAACACAAGCAAGACTACAAGGGGAAGGTACCCAGAGAGTGCTGTGAAAAGGTTGAGTGGAGCAAACCTTGGGCAAACCTTGGTGACTCAGATCCAGAAAAATGTGTGATTTTCACATGGATGCTTGACTCTTCTTGAGAACATTGCTAGCTGGATAAGAACCCTTATGGTTTCAAGGACTCGACATGTGTCTGAGGTAGCATCAGGCAGTCTGATTTTAGTGTGATTAGTTGCAGCTCTCATGTCTGCAAAATTAGCCCAACAGCCTCCTAAGAACAACTGTTTTGGAAAGAGAGAGGATTTTTTCCCAAGTTTTCTTTAAGGCAAAAATCTTTGACTGTCATTCTGTAGATATTGCTTGTTTTGACCTCAGCCAGCATCAGAAAAAAAATCAGCTCGAATACAAAATGTTTTCTTTTGATTTTAGGATTAAATTAAGTTTCTTTAGGAATCCTTCAGAAACACAAATACATCTCAACTCAGGCTGGGGCCAGAGCTTCAGATTCAAATCTTATTTTAGTTTAATTTTCTTTACTGAACCAAACCATCAGTCTTTCCTGGCAGGCAGTCTGCCCCAACTAGAATATTTTCCATAGTGAGCTCCAGATAGCCAGCATACTAATGTATGCCTTTAAAGAAAGAAGAAATACCCAGAGTCCTGATGCATTCAATCAAAACAGCAAACAGTGATTTCCAACCAGCCTTTTCCACAGCAGAGTAAAGCAAGGGGAGAAGTAATCATTGCTTTCTGAAATCAGCCATGTCAGCCCTTGACACAAAGGAGGTTGGTGAAGAAAGGTTAGCTCTGGTGTCATCGTGCCATTAGGTCTGAGCGCCTCTGAGAGATCTCTAGTGCAACCTGCCATTCACAGACCCCCAAGGATTTCTTTTTTAAATGAAAGGTTGCAAAAATCTCATTCCCTATTCCAGAACTGCACACACAACATGTTCCCCTTCCCCCCATCCATCGCAAGAAGCTGATGGGAATTGGGTCCTTAATGGAGGGCAATGGCAATTCTGCACAGGTGGGAAGGCATAAAACATTTGCCAGCCAACCAGTTTTGACTCGTGGTCAATGAAATATTAATACATGACCTTCATAATTTTCTCTTTCCATTAAAAACCTCAGGATGCTGTAACTAAGGTGTTTAAAAAGCACTTCTGCTTCCCGGGAATCAGTGTTTAAAAGAGAAATAAAAGTGTATCTGCGCTCCTTGCATTTGTAATCAGAAAGCTTCTTCCAGACTGACGCCAGTCTTGGATATCACTGTTCTTTTTAAAAGATTTTGAATGCAACTGAATGTGAGAGATACGTAACTCTGCATATCCAACTAATATTTGCCCCTGAAGATGAAGAGATAAAAGGTTCTTGCTTCGGCCACACCATTGCTGGATTTTTACACTGAGACCTCCTGCCCAATAGTATTTAGGAAAGCTGTATATGGTCTAAGAGACTGGAGCTACCCATAGCACAAAGGTTGGTTGAATGAAAAGCTTTGCAAATGTTCTGTCTTTTCCTGAATATTTATTTATGTTGCAGGGTGGGAAGATAGCTGGTTTAAGCAGGAATGTTGATTTATTTTGTAGGGTGGAAAGATAGCTCTTTTAATCAGGAACGTAAGCTTTTACTCTTCTTCAACTGATGCTCACAATCAAGAATATTTGTATGCACAAAGCTACCTTGGTGTTCAAAGACAGCTTCTCTTCACCAGTGTCACCAATACCACAGATGACTGAACTGGCTTACAACCAGAATAAATCTTACCTCATGCATTCTTTTCCCCTGTGGATGAAGACAGCTATCTAGAAGCAATAGGAAACATGGTTTGGGAGCTAGAAGCACAAAACACAAATGCCAGAGGTGCATCACCAGTTGAGCCACAAGCTTCCTTCATGAGCTTTGGTAAGTAACCTTATTTCTTTGTCTAAACAGACCCTAAACTCCTCTGTATCTGCTGGACTCAGAATTCTTTATTGCATCTTGACTTTGTGTCTGTGGTATGTGGCAAAATCCTGAAGCAGCTGCTGTTAGTAGGAGATTCTGACCCATAGCTGGAATTTTACTCCAAGCCATCTTTACTTTTTCGCTCATGTGTGATTGTTTCTAATGAGTTAAAAGACACTGCCCACCTGAGGAAAATCATACAAATGCCTGATATTAGTAATAATGGGTCACAGAGTGTTAGAGATTAAGTGCTGTTAAGAGTTGATATTTGCTTCATGTGTGGTAAGCCTGAAGAAGGCTTGGGGCAGAAAATTACCACAAAAATGAAGATTTAGTTTTTCAGTGCACAGAAATGTTTTGAGTTGTTTTAATTTGAAATCGATTACAAATATGAAGTCACAATTTTAATCACTTTCTTTTCCTTCTTTTTGTTTGGGATGGTAATATGATTACCCTATTTCTGAACCAAGTTATCCTGCTATTGTATAGTCTGCTCTATGGTTTTGTGTTACTGTGTAGCAAAACCAACCATGGCCCAGAAAATAAAATCTGAAGTGTGTGAAGGAGGGAAGTGGTGTGGGAATAAAGAGATCTCTAATACCTGACTGAGCACCAAATGTCATCTCAGTGGTTGATGCAGGGAGCAAGTTCTCTGGAGCTTCTTTTCCCCAAGCAGTTCAAATTCCTTTCTCACTGTTGTCTCTGCAAGGTGCACTGGACAGATGTGTCACCACTTGGTAAAACAGGGCTCATGCCTGCAGTGGTCAGGGCTGGGCCCCTGTCATGGAGTGGCCAGGACACTTCTAGGCCAAACTCTTCTCATCAGGCAACCCCAGTGACTCTGAGACATAAAGATCACTGTGTGTGGGGTTTTACTCCAAAGTGCCTTAAGTGCCAGAGATGGCTGTGTCACAGATGCCTCAGTTGGTGCCTGTGTGATGGGCATGTGATTGGTCCCCCAGGACAAGGCAGGAGGCTTCAAGGCCTGCTAAGGACACTGCTTGGCTTGTCCTGGGAGGGAAGAGCTGAATATGATGACATCTGTGGCCACAAAGCCTGTCTGTGCTGTGCCTCCATCACTCGTGCTCAGATTTCCTCTGGGAGGGAGATGATTGATTTACTCCAGAAGGAATGAACTACCACACAGGTGCTGCAGAAAGCAAGGGAAATAAGCTGGGGAGAGAGTAAAGATAATCTCAGCTCAAATCTTTGCTTTAGTTGTATCCTGGGCAGCAATCCCCACAATAAAATAGAGCATTGGTCTCTACACTGACTCTGGACACAGAGATGGCTCTTAAAAATATAAATTGTCTCCGCTGACTGCTACCTGAAGTGATCAGTCCCTGCAGAAGGAGAGAGCCAAGCCTAAGGGCCCCGTCATTGTGCCAATACCAGAGTGTTTATTTCCTTCATCTCACCACAGGTGGGAACAGGCTTATATATTGATGCTTTAGGCCTTACACTTTTTCCTACTCTGGAAGGGTATGGATCATCTCAGAAATCTGCTGCATTCTGCTTCTGGGCTGTAGAGAATGGGGTAATATGGGGCATTGGGGCTGACATTTGCAGAACATATTCCTACCCCTAAGTCTGACGTCAGGGCACTAATCCTTGCAGTAAAAGAGCATGTAAAGGGGAAGGGCCCTTGCCAACCCTTTTCTTCTCTGTAGCTGTATAACTGCTATAGCATGCAGCAAAATGCTGGGCTCATGAAGGTTTCCCAGCCCTTCAAACCCTGATCACAGTTGTAAGTCGGGGAACCAATCTGTGTTGGAAAAGAGCTCAAAGAGAATTTTCTCTTCTCAACAGAAATCTTCTCACTGTGTCTTTAGGCCTTGCATATTGCATGGAGGGGTTATGCTTCCGGTATTTTACATTCTCCAAACTATAACTGTAATCCCAACACAAACCCTAATGTTATTCACATAGAGAAGGTAACCTCCTTCCCTAAATGAGCACATAATTTTACCTCTGCTAACTCCAGCTGTCCTTACACTGTTGAAACCTCACAATGATGAATGCCTCATTAAAGTAAACTACGGAAGCCAAGCCCACCCCATCCTCTATGCCTGCCAATAGCCAAGGTATCATTCCCTATGGGAAAAGAGAACCTATGGCCTTGATCCCAGAACCACCAGTTCTTTTCCTAGGATTTTTTGTCCTCTAGAATAGAACTTAACCTTAGAAAGTGTCACTGGCCTCACCCTAATTCCAATCCCAACTAGCAAGGGTACCACAATAAAAACAAAAATGAGGAATTGGTCCCTGATACCATCTTCCTGCCTGCTTCTAGGGGCTCTGCAGAATCCTGAAGGAAGCTGAGCATTAGAATATATCTTTACCATAAACCCAAATTCCACCACTGTCCCTCCTTGTACCTTAAGAGCTAATGATCACAGTGAAAGAGAATGTGATACCTACAAACGTCAATCTCCTTCCTAAAGCTGTGGGTTCTGATGTTCTCTGCAGTAAACTGGCCTCTTAAAGCTGTTGCTAGGTATGCTGTGTTTGTGGATGGCACCAGGGAATGATCCTGGGGCAAACAGGTAATTCCTGATCATTCAAACCTATCAAGCTCTAGACTGACCCCAGCCACCCTGCACAGCAGCTGCAGCATTAAAAAGAAAGATGCTCACACACATGTACACTCACATACATATACATGGTGTTTTCTCTGTTCAAAATGCATATATTAATGACATAGCTTTTCTTCCAGCCTTCAGAGAAGTGGTTTGGGTTTTTTTTTGTAAAAGGAAAAGGGATGCCACTTCCTGTCCGTAAAAAGAAAGATTTAGAGAGCAGAGTCTGCTGGGACAGAACTGAAGGAGTGTCTCTTTTGGAAGTGGTGAGACTTCTTGCTTTCCAAGTGCCCTCCCTTTGCAGACCTGGGAGATGCTGTTCCCTTGAGGTGCCTGAGTTTCCTCTTGGATGTTCAGTCCCAACGGGAGCTAACATGCATACAGGATGTGTAATCAGCAGAGCTGGGTAAAAGGAGGAGTGACCAGATTTGCCAGTGCAGACATTAGGTAGCTGCTGCCTTAATTACCTACTGGGTGTCTCAGGTTAGGTGATGTGACAATTTCCCAGTGATAACAATTATCCTTCTGGACTGTGATTCACTTTTTGGTGGGTTTATCAAGGCCTCTTGGATAAAATATGCATGAGCACATCTTGCCCATCCTCCACACCCAGGCTTTTACCACAGGATAGCAGGCATCCTGGCACAGCTGGCAGCACTGGAAATGTTTTCCATCCTTGCTGCAGCAACATAATGGTGGAGAGCTTACTTGCAAGAGTCCATTAGGCTTGTTCTTGGTACCATTTTCTTGATCTGATTTCATCCGTATTTTACTGAAGAACAGTACAAAACCAACACAGGGCTAAAGCATAGCCTTTAAAAAAATGGAGAGGTGCAGTCAGACAAGATTATTAATGCTGTACTTTTCTCTCTCTTTTTTTTTTTTTCACTTTGTCTCATTCCCGAAGCTGCCTTCAGCAATTTCTGTAAGAAAAGAGTTATTAGTTTTACTAGTATTACAGTGGCATTCAGCTAATGATTTTTAGAAAATGGTTACAGAGATACTTATTTGTCTGTGTGTGTGTATGTGGAAGAGAAATATGCCATTTATATAAAACATTCTGTCCATACCTGTAGCCAGTTAGTGTCAGAAGACTGTTTGTAAACTTGGTTGTACTTGGTGCTAACATTGATTCCTTGGCTGAATTATTTTGCAATACGATAAGCCCACTAATTGTGCATCTAAATAAAATAGAACTTTAACAAATTGAATGACTTTTATTTTACTTTGGATGATAATTTATTGACATGAATAGAACTAGTTCATGAAATTTGGCATAGCCAGGTCTGCTGAGGACACATTAAACCCATTTGCCATGTGATTTTCGTGTTTTGTTGGGAGTTTTTTTAATATATTTTAGACTGTCCTGATATTCCTAGATTAAATTGTGTTTATTACAGCCATACAGACAGTCAATTATTTTGACTATGCAGTTCTTAAGGATCCCACACAGATTTAGCATAGATCTTCTGTGAAGAAGGCCTATTAATTTATAATTTCTCATTAAATACATCAGAGATTGAAATCCACTGTTGCTATTCTTGAAACAGATATCCTAATTCAGGAGTACCAAGCCTGCAATTTGTAAAAATGGAAGGAAAGCAAGGAGGACAGACTTAACATTAATCACCCTCTCTCAAGAGTTCAGTTCTCGGTAAATCTTGGAAAGTTTAGTAGAAAAAAAAAGGTGCAGCATCCCAGTGAGCATTCCCAGTGCTCTTAGGGAAGCTGAAGACTTGAGGTGTCACCTACACCTCTACAGAGAGCACCTCAGCTAAAGGAGAAGCCAAGGAAGTCCTGCCTTCTGCAGCAGCCAGAGCAGAGTGATAATCCCTGCAATGTTCTTCCTGGTGGAATTTCAGTGGAAGCTTGAACCAGAAAGCAGAGAGAGGTCCGTAAGTTTACACGTGCAAGAATAAAGTTGACACAACTGATGGTCTGCTCTGCAGGCCAAAACTCAAGAAGTCCCCACCAGCAGCTCAGATCCCCAGAGTGAGTGTTGCCAACCCACCACGACACATGAGGTTCTGTCACTGTCACCAGACAAGCAGACAAACAGCTAAAAGCCCTTCTACTGAAAGATTAGCAGATGTCTTCTTGCTAACTAACAGGCCTGCAAGATCAGGGATGGGGGAGAAAAAGCTTTAAAACTGACTCCTTCATTCCATATTTGGGAGAAGAGGAGAGGGTTTAAATTCTGGTTTTGTTATTGTGCTTCACTCAAAATAATGACACATTTTTCAGTTGATTCCTACATCTACATTATGTTTAGGTCTTATGTTCTTGCATTATACAAGTACACATTGGTACTACACCAAGATATTTACATTCAGAATAAGCACACAGAGAAAAACTGCAGCTAAGACCAGCCAAGAAACAAAGATACGTGCAGTATCAGAGTAGACATACCACACTTTAGTTAAGGTTTCCCTCTTCCTAATTTTACAAACATATTGCTGAATCATTTCCAAAAATAAGATATCCGGTTTTGTCTGCTTGGGGAGGGGAAAGGGAGGGGAGGGAAGGGAAGGGGAAATAACAATGAAAGTGCAAACAAACAACAAACAAAAATTCCCCTCAAAACCAAAGAGTGACTTTGCTGCAGCTTAGCTCAGGGAATGGCCTCTTTGCTTTGAAGGGATATTGCTCAAGCAGGCAAGAAGGTTTGAAAATGTTCTCTGGATTAAATTGGACGACATGATTTGGGACTATACTGAAATGTACAGATTTATTCATAAGTTAATACCTTGGGGTCATTGGGGGTCACTGGTTACTGTCATCTTGTGCTGGGAGCAATCTCTCTTGTTTTCACCCAGTTTGTAACTTCGTTTTGAAGCACTTCTTGTGCTGTTCACTGGCCTTCCTTTAGTAATATAGCAGGCAGAAGCCATCAAGCAGCTCAAAACAACCTCCTTAGGTTTTCAGAATGCAGCTATTAGAGAAGGGAAAAGCACACCTTCCCTTCTTTACCAATCTGGTGCCTGCTCTGCAGGGGTGACAGCTGTCACTGCATAGGCTGACAGGGTACTAAGAGGGTGGCCTTCTCTGTGAGGGAGGAATTAATTTTTGAATGACTTCAAGAATTTTTATTCCCTTGGTTTCTACTGTATTTTGAAAAGGGCTATGTACCTGCATTTGGCAACAGAGACAAGGGAGGAGGCAGGGTGAGGAATGAAGCCATAAACAAGCCAGCCCAAGACAACCCCTTGTTGTGAGCCTTCCTACTTTGACTCATGCTCATATATTTTAGAGTACAGCACATTGAAGTTGATTGTTTTGGCTGCTCTTGCTCTTGGTTCTTGGCTCCTGTCCTGGCTTCTGGAGTACTGGGAAGAGTCCACCTCCTGCCAAGCTCGCAGGCACAGTGCAGGGGAACTCACCAGCACCGTCTGCCCTCTGAAAATCTAGTCCTCTGCCAGGTACACAGGGGAAGTTGGGTCCCAGGTGAGGTGGCAGGGCTGTCAACTCCCAGGGGCTTGGGGTTCAAGGGGGAAGATGGCACAAAATGGACTCGGAAAACAAGGCTGATGCCCAATCAGTTGTTTTTTTTTTTAAGGAACAATTTAGTAACTTAATATTAAGGGGGAGAAGTGGGGGATAAGCCAAGCCAAACACATTACTTCCCAAACAGGTGTAGCATAAAGTTCTGGAAAATCTCTGAAGATATCTATAACAACTAGAACAAAAATCTTTTAACAGTGTGCTGGCATTCAGTGGGTGGGTAGCAGCTGTTGTTTGCTTGCTGGCCTTTTCTCTCTTTCAGATCTGTCTTCTCACCTGATTCTCCCTGTGGCCTGTTAACTCCAAAACTTACTGCTGTCATTTAGGTTCAGGTGCTGTGCTGCATCCTGTGTGGAACACTGCACTTGGAGCAGGGCATAGACTGACTGAAGAAGGTCCAGAAGTCCAAAACGAGATAACTTTTCTGAGGAAAAATTGAACTAACTTGATATGAGTGGGGCATATGAAAATTACCTTCAAGAATGTAAAAAAGGCATTGCAAGAGAGGAAGGAAATACAGTCACAGAACCACAGAATAGGTGAGACTGGTAGGGACCTCTGGAGATACCTAATCCAAGCACCTGTTACCAATATAGTCAGCTAAAGCAGGTTGCTCAGGGATAGGTATTGTTGTGTTTTGAATATCTCCAATGAGAGAAACACCACAACTTCTCAGGGAAACCTGTGCCAATCTTTAATCCCCCTTGGAAAAGTTTTGTTTGTATATTTAAATGGAATTTCCTGTATCTCAGTTTGTTCATATTTCTTCTTGTCCTATCACTGTGCATGACAGAGAAGAGTCTGACTCTGTCTTCCAAATTCTCTCCCATGCATAAATAACAATCAGGTGTTTATACACATGAGCTTTTGCTCCTCCAGGTTGAACAGGTCCATTTCACTCAGCCTGTCCTCATATGTCAGATGCTCCCAACCCTTAATCATCTTTGTGGCCCATCCCTGGGCTTGCTCCAGGATGCACACATCTCTTTTTTACTGGGAAACCCAGGTGTAGGTGGAGTGCTCCAGATATGACTCACTAGGTCTGGGCAGAGGTGAAAGATCACCTCTCTCAACCTGCTGCCGTTGCTTTTCTGAATGCAGACCAGAAGGCTTGTAGTTTTCTTTTGTACAAAATCATGTTGCTGACCCAAGGTCAAACTGGTATCCACCAGAACTCGCAGGTCCTTTTCTGCAAAGCTGTTTTAAACCCAGAAATCCCCCAGCCTCTACTGGGGCAGGGGGTTATTACTTCTCAGGGGCAGGATTTTGCTCTTCCTTTTGCTGAACTCTCTGAGATTCCCACCAGCCCATTTCTCCAGCCTGTCAAAGTCCCTTCGGATGCCTGCACAACCCTCTGGTGCATCAGCTGCTTCCTTAACTTTTGTGTCACCTGCAGGCTTGCTGGGTACTCTCTGTCCCAGCCTGGAGGTGATTAATGAAGGTGTTAAACAAAGCAGAACCCGGAACCAGCCCCTGGGGCTCACCCCTGCTGACTGGTCCCCAGCTGCACTCGGTGCCACTGACTGCAATCCTTTCAGCCTGGCAGGTCAGCCACTTTTCAGTACATCTCACTGTCCACTTCTCTAGCCTGTACTTTACCAGCTGTTCTTCATATAATCTGTCAGCTCTGCAGTGGATAGGACAAGAAGTCAAATTGCAGCAGGAGATATTAATATTAGAGAAAATAAAGGAGTTTTTCCAAAGTTTTACCAAGCACTGGGATAGGTTTTGTGCGGAGTTGGTGGCTGGAATAGATAACCCATGAAGGTCATCTCCAGACTTTTTTTCTTTGATTCTTAATAACATTTTCAGAAACATCAACTGTGTGTATTTCTTCCTCAGGATGAGCTAAAGTGGAACTTGATTAGCTGAATGCTCCCATGAGCTCCTCAGGAAATGTGAGAGGGATAAAGAAATGGAAGGACAGTGTGAGTTCAATGCAGATGTACACCCTGACACGGGAATTGCCTCAGTCCACACTGACATCACTTGAATGTCTGGAGCTCAGGCTTAGACCCTTTGCTCTACAGGAAATTTTTGTTGTTGTTGTTCAGATAGGAGGTATTCCCATATGCTTTAAGCACCTTGATTAGCTACTAGAGCATTTCTGCATACCGTTGTTGTTTATTTTCTAGATTAAATATAATCACATGAGCTTAAAAGAGAAGAACATAGAAATAACCACTGTGCATATCCCCCTGGGAGGGGATAGAAGCTGGGGCTTGGGAGCAATATCCCTTTCTTTTTTCCCTCACATGGACACAGGAGTGCCCGTGTCTCAGGCTCAGATGGAGAAGTGATTGTCAGCAGCAGGAGAAGCTGGACTGTTCAGACTGCCCTGCAGTCAAGGGATGTACTGCTGGTGCCTATAAATAGAAAACCTGTCTCTCTAGGAGCGCTGCTGCAGCTGATAAGGTGGATATAAACAAATATGGAGCACAAGGGTGCAGCAAACACATCTTTACTCCAGTGCAAGTCCAGTAGACTTCCATCTCCACCTTCATACCTGTCATTTGCCTCCTCCCCACACTTGCAAGACAGGGGTCCTTTCTTCAGACTTAATGTGTTTCCCAGGCTGGGAATGTGGCATGGTTTCTGCACAGGCCTACTGGAAGATGGCTCCACACAGCCATCTCTGCTTACTTTGTAACAGTTTCCCTTGAGCTGCATGTTCCACACAACCCCTGCAGGCTCACCCTCTTATTCCTTTAAACCTTTGTCTGGGTCCAGGAATAAGATAAGCAAAGAAAGTTCAGATCTGCCTTCCCACTCTGATTCCTGTCTGAGGTAAATGGGCATCTGCGCAGCCTCTCAGGCCAATAGGTGGTGAAAAGAAGCAGCAGGAGACACTGCCCAATAAAAAATGTAGTTAAAGACATTGTCCAGTTTGCTTTGCAACTGCTTTTTAGAATTGAAACCACAGACTTAGATGTGCTGATTTGATACTGGTGAGGTGGTGGTGCAGGAGCAGATCTCACAGGATAAGATTTTCTTGGCTCTGATTCATTGTTGGTACAAGTTGGGACTTCTATGTTCAGAGCTTTGGTTCTGCATGTGAGAGAAAGGGATGGCAGACTCCATCAAGGGAGTCTGAATCACAAGTGATTCATAGCTTGTGAAGTACTCAGATGCTTCATGTGAGTGCCATAAAATGACTTGAAAAGAAACAAATGTGAAATATGAGAGTGGATGAAAGGGAAAGGACAACATAGTGATCCACCCACTTTTAGAGGCCAGAAGAGACCATTATGGCAGTTCAGTAAGACTTTGCCCATAGCACAGACCTCAGGACTTCACTGAACTAAATTCCTACTTCAGTGCAAGAGCTGTTACTGAACTAGAGCACATATTTTGAGAGAAACTGACCAACTTGATCTTAGATGGAGAAGGCAATAGGAGAATCCACCACTGCCCTTGGTAGGTTGTTCCTTCTCTATTAAATATACATTACTTGTCCTTATTTGTTTTATTTGTATGGCTGGTAACAATCTGAGTTATTTCATGCTGATGTGCTGGCTAGAGGGGCACTCTTCCTAAGTCTGTTCCCTGGCATGGGACTCTGAGCATCACTAAAGGCACTGCACTGATTTTTCATTTATGAGGTTGACTCATTCTCTTGAGCCCTAAAGCCATGGGTTAGCCAGGAGACCCATGAGCACTCTGCCTCCAGAGTCTGGGTGAGTGCCTGGGCTGTGACCTGCTTTCGCATTGAGGTGCACACTGCCTGCCCCTGCCACCCCTCTCTGTGCTCTGCTTCTGCACCAGAAAAGCCCAGGTGAACTGACTGGCCAGAAAGCCTCTCCATCTGTCTTCCCGAGGAAGATGGGAAGGGGACAAGGACCCTGTGATGTACTGCAGGATGTGCACCGGGGGCAGACTGGGTGGATGCACAGAATATTTCACCCTAGCAAACGCTCACCGACCCGTGAACATTTTTTCAGGCTCTCCACTGAACCCTCTCTAGGATTTCAGCCTTCCCCTGTGAACCCCATCTTCAAGTGCTCTGTTCCAAGGCTGCCCATGATGGTGCTGAGCACAGCAGTAATGAAACTTTCTGAGGTGAAATGACAAGCAAATGTTCTGCAGTTTTCTCTCCAGATTTGATTTTGATTTCATTTGAATGGTTCTATCCCTAATTGCTTGCCTATAGCGAAAACTTAATGTGTTGATTTTCCAAGGGCTACAGAGCAGCACTTGGAGAACAATCAGTCAGATGTTTTGTCACATCCCAGGCAGCCTTAACAGCATTTGCCTGAAATGAAATGTAACATCTCTACACTGCAGGCAATATTTTTGCTGATAATGCTTCTGCATATCTTGCTAAATAAAAATAGATCCCTCCTTTTTTTGGTTTAGACATCAGTTAAAAGCAAACCCAAACCCCCACTTGCATTAAGATGACACAGTGCCTAACTGGAAGGTGAAGTGGTCCTCCACATTCGACTGCGGTCACGTCAGGTCCCTGACTTGATCCTGAGCCATCTGCTAATTGCTGTGGTTTTGCAATCAAGTATTACAGAGTTGATTTAGTTTGGAAGAAGCTGTTGGAACATGGATTCATCCTTGGAAATCATATAGCATCTCTGCTAATGGGTACTGCAGATTGCTAAGCTGATCCAGCCTGCTTTGCCACTGGATAAAGTAGGACAGAGTCCTGTCTTTTAAAGACTTCTGCCACCCTGGGGTGTTGAGCAGCTCTGCAGGATGCTGCAAGCTAAGGAAAGCTCTGAGGTCATGTGTCCTTAATACTGGACTCAAGGGTTGTAGGGATGCCGAACCTGCAGGCATGATGGTCAAGTGCCCCAAAGCACCTGGGAATTCCATATCAGAGCACACCAGCAATTTGCCTGCCAGCATCTGGAAACTGCTATCCCAGGCAGTTGTGGGGCACATGGTGCAGGGGATACAGGGCAGGCCATGCTCTGGGCTGCTCTGTTGGCTTCTCTGTCTTGCAGCTGCCAAAGCCCAAAATGCAACACTGCCCTACACCCCATGCCACTGCCAAACACACTAAGAAAAGGCAGAAACTAAATGCAGAGTGCATTCAGATCAAAGTGGGATGCTTGGATTACTGAAATCCTCTGTGTCCTTTTGAATGCAGCAGCAGCAGCAACAGCACAAAACATTCCTGGACCTGCTGTACCAGCCTCCTTGGGGGCCTTTGTCCTAGACATTGGTCTGTCACGGGTATTAGAAACATTAGACTAAAAAAAACGTGATGGAAGGACAGGCACTGATGTGTCATCATCTTCTGCTGTCATAACCAGTGCTTTTATGATCTCTATTACTCTGATGTCCCATTTGACTCAGTCTTTTAAGGTACTTGTCCTCACAACACCCCGGTGAGGGACAGGCAATGCTGCAGATGGGCACAGACCATGTCTGTGCTAATAATAGTAACAAACATTCCCAGAGCTGTCTGGTGCCCCCCAGGCCAGAAGCACCGTGTGGGTTGTGGTAGCTTACAGGGTCACTGTTGAATGGGACCACAATTTAGAAGGCACAGGCTATGGCATGAACAGTGTGGGGGAGGCCACATGCCTCTTGCAGATCCCCCAGTCCCCTCTGCCCTGTCCCATGCTTGAGGCATCCAGGAATGCTCAGGCTCTGAAACTGGAGTCTGCAGGCTTCACCCCCAAGTTTGTGGCTTCGGGATATGTGGGTGCTGCTTCTGCTTTTGCAGCCTGTAAAAGATGATGTCTTTGATGCTTTTGCTGTTTCCCCAGGGTCAGGGGGGAGGGGACAGCTGCCTCCTTTGGGCTGGAGCCAGCAGAAGCACCCCTGCCCATGTCAGATTAATCCTATCCCAGCCGAAAAGAGAGATGCCACTTCTGCAGACTAGCAGCCTCTGACCCAGGTCAGGTACAAGCAGCATGGGATCAGCGGGCAGCTTGGAGTGGGGTAGAGGGTTTAAGGACCTTGGAAAAACTGTAGTTGTCTTGTCTAGTAAAAAAAATGGCAAAAAGCAGCTCCTGCTAGTGAGGAGTTTTTTAACTGGATGATGCTGAGTTCAGGGTGATTTGAGGACCAGTGTGAGGGCAAGAAGGCTGGGAGAGGAGAAATTCTGCTGGAGGACGGTGCAGGAGGACATACCAAAGTGGCACAGTCTGTATCACTGCCTATGTTGCCTGGCTTACATCATGCTCAGGAAGTTCTTAGGACTTGCTTGGCTGAGTGCTACCTGGCATAAGCCAAGAGCATGATGGGTGTAATTCAACAGTAGAGGCAAATGTGCTCCAGACCCTGGGCACATGCCCTCATCTCATTTAGGTTTCTTGGGCAGAGGAATACCCAGAGAAGCAATGTCTCATTTTCCAAGTGATGCTGCTCTCCCTCCCACTGATCTCAGATTCATCCAAACACTTTAGGTAACCACTCAAATATTTTTGTAGACCTTGTCTCAAACATGTGGCCCGCCATAGTTTGGGAACTCTATGGCAGAAGAGGAAACTTATCCTGCACCACTTGGCTGCTGTACTTGGGCTGCTCACGTGGGTAAGGTGAGATACCAGAAATAGGCAAAGTGGGACCTGTGTTCATCATGCAGCCCCCTCAGGGCAGGGATCTGTCTTTTCTTCATTTGTCTGCAAAGCACATAGCTGTGGCCTTGTGTAAATAATGCATAACATGCACAGTCATATTTTCTACACGTCCCTACCCGCACAGATGGCTTCAATAGGAAAATGTCATTGCTGATCATTAAAAGGCAACGAACTCCTCAACCACCAAAATAAATAAGTGGTATATTGTTGGCTTTTACAGTCAGTAGGATCCTACACGAGGGTATTTTCCCCCCCATGTATGCACCTTCAGCAAATTGATTTGATAAGACCCAGTTCCAGACATCACCTTATTTCAAGTTCAGTTACCTAGGAAACTGCAGTGTACTGCTGGGACGAGCTGCCCGCTCCTGCTTCTGTTGGAGCTATTACACACATCAGCTCTTCCTTCAGGAAGAACAGAGTGCTGCCGATGCCAACTTCCAGCCTTTTTATGCAGATCTGGGCTGTGCATGCGTGCAGAGGGAGGCACACAGTCACCAATGCCCGTGGGAGGGAGACACGCACACTACCCACACCTGTGTCTGCGTACTGAAGTTGTTCATTTAGCTGAGAGGAGATGTGTAGATGTGGTAGCTACCTGTAGCATGGGAGTGTGGAGATGCATGCACCAGCCGTGTGCACATGGGAACTAGCACTGGCTGTGTGTGTGAGCACACAGTCCTACCCAGAATGGTGCTGCTCCTCGTGAAACGACTGAAGTTCTCAGGGCTTCCACAAAATGGTAATTGAACCTCAGGATCTGAGATAACACAGTCTGGCTTTTTTTTTTTTTTTCCAGAGGACTCATTTGTCGAAGACGAGTTCACCTTCTTTGGGACAACAAAGCCTTTGCACTCTCTACTTTGCAGTTTCTGAGAAATGAGGAGCCCTTGAGGAGCAGCTCTAGCACACTGCAGTGGTGCTTGCCCAAGAGCTGGCTGGTAAGGAGCCCAAGCACCACAGTTACTTTTTGAAACTCTTGATTTTTACCAGATTACCATAATGTGCCCACAGTGACAACTTGTCTCTCAGGTGTGAGATATTCAGCTGCACATGGCCTCAGGACACAGGAGGCTCAGGTGCTGGGCTGAAGGTGGAAGGGTGTAAGTGAACGGCTGGAGTGGGAAATCCCATTTCCTTCCTTGCACCAGGGCCCAGGAGCTACACCTCACCATGGGGATGCAAACACATGTGCAGTCAACTCATTTACTCTTGTTTAGCACAGGTAAGCTGACTGGAGCTAGCTCCTCTTTAGTAGACAGCCCTGTCAGTGAGAAACACCCTATTCCCTATGCTGTCGTTCAGCAATTTTCCAGAGACAGCGGATGGTTTTAATGTTTGCTTTTACAGGAATGTGGAACCCAATATGCATCTCACAGATGGGAAAATAAAATCTGCTCTGCATATCTCTCTGATTAGTTTGTTCTGTGCCATAACTCATGTAGCCATCTGCAGGTGTCAGCAGCCCTTTACACTGTCTTCCACCAACTACAAATATTGTGGCTGCTCTGGTAGAAAGGAAAAACATCTTGAGGAAGTGGAAATGATCAGAGAGGCTGCCCTGAGGTGCCGTGGTAGGAGATCAGTTGTCTGAGGAACCGTCTATCCTGATGGACTTTGAGGCACTATATCCATCTTGCATTGTTTGCAGGAGAAGATCACCATTTTCCCTTTTGCTATCCTCTGTGGGAACTCAGTGAATAACAGGGATAACAAACTCGCAAGAACAGGAAGTGCAATCCCTCTGTCCCTCCCCCCTTTTCCATAACCTGCATCTCTGGGGTAAGGAGTAGCAGAATAACTACTGTGTGGGCTAGAGCAGTGACCTACAAAAAAATCCACCTGCAGGGAGCGGGGCTGTGTCTGGCCTTTCCTCCAAGCCTCTACCTCACCTCCTGACCTGTCTGGCTAGAGACTCACCTCACCATTAGAGATGTCAGTGTAGCAAGCATCAAAACTCTTGAACCATGCTATATTGCTAGACAAAATATTACCAGTGAGGTCTAACTGTCCAGAAGGAAGAACACAAACATTATGAGTCAAGCCTTGTGGAATACTTACATGTGATACATATATATGAGCACACTTTCTGATCCACTGCAGTGTGTTCTCACCAACCGGCTACAAAACACCTGGTTTCCATCAGTAACTATCCTGATAGGCATTTGTCTGGTGCGTTCCTGCCATATCAAAGCTATTAGGGTTTGCAAGAAACTTGTTGACCTATTTAATTTGTGTATATCTAGATAGACAGCTGGATGTGCAGTCAGGTAGATGCTTGAAAGTCCAGCTCAGTGACAGAGAAACCTTTGTTTTCATCAACCTGTCAGCACTGTCATTACTGACATTTACTTGGCATTACCCAGCCTCATGTACAGTCCTGTGGTTCACAGAATCATATCAGAGTCATAGAATGGTTCAGGTTGGAAAGGACCTTAAAGATCATCCAGTTCCAAACCCCCAGCCATGCGCAGGGACACCTTCCACTAGACCAGGTTGCCCAAAGCCTCATCCAGCCTGGCCTCGAACACTTCCAGGGATGGGGCATCCACAGCTTCCCTGGGCAACCTGTGCCAGTGTCTCATGACTCTCTTTAATTGTTGCATATAATTACTTTTAAACTTGGCCCATGTCTATAACGCACACTATGTACGTTTATGTGTGTGCACATACACCTATACATACAAAGACCTGTGTGTATATATATATAAATAAATATATGTATATCTCCATACACAGAAGAATCTCTGTATGTTTCAAACTCATAAACAACTCATGTGTAAAGGATAGGCACAGATTTTCTTTCATCCACTACCTCCAGGATGCAGTAGGGCATTTTTAACAGCACTGAATGAAACCGAGGGAGTGAGCGAGAGCCTATCCAGATCAGAATCTCTGCAATGCATCTTTCACTTCCTGGGGCAATGATTCTTGCGTCTGGGGACCTACTTTTATGAATAGGTGTTCAGAGAAGGGATTTGGCTGTAGCAATTCCATCTATGCCTGGGACTCTTTCCTGCAAACTTTTATGTGTGTCAGACAGTTCGACTGAGTTTATGTGTTGTTCTGCATAACAGCATCTCGAGAAAGGTTTGTTTTCCCGGCTGCTTATAAGTCACTGATCTTTGATCATTGTGTACCTGTATCCTGGAGGATATTATGTTTGTTTGTATGTATTTCTCATTTGAAATACCCTAAATGATAGATAGAGAAGCTTTGGCAACAGCCAATTTTGGGATAATTATCTGAGCTGTAAAAGCTTCTGGGGCCTCACAGAGATGGTGGCAGCAGATGCATCTGTGCCTGTGTTAACCTGCTTTCCCAACATCCCCAAAGCCTGACTGCCTTTTTTGACAACATTGCAAAATCAGTGTGGAAAGGGAAAGAAACACAGTTAGAGAGAATAAAGCATTTACTTACTTTGAGAACTGACTCAAGATACGGATGGTGCTAAGAAGACAGAAGGCTGACCAAAGGGCTGTAAAGTCTAAGAACACGTTTTTCTCTCCAGATGATATTTTTCATGTCCTGTGCCATCTACGTCATCTTGCACATCTCCTCTGTCAGGAAACCTACGCAGGCAGCAGGAAAAGGCCCAAAAATGCAGCAGCTCCCTCACCCCAGACCCATTGACTTTACTCAGAGTAACCAAGACCATAAAGTGGAGATTTCACCCCTTCCCCTCAGCTAGGGTCACAGTTGGCTCCTTGAGCTCCTGGATGTCTCTATGAACCTACAGACAATGGCTCAGCCTCACCCCAAGCAGAGTCTCAGTCTCCATCCTTGGTCTGGAATTGCTGGTGTTACCTCTGAAATTGGTCCTGCCACCTCAAGGCTGCCTGACCCTTTCCATGCTAAACTTCTGTTTTAATTTCTTTATAACCTAGCCTGAGCATAATACTTTTTTTGGAATGTGACCATGTGATGGTCTTAGGTCCAGACCTCGTTTCCCTGTTTTAAGAACAATGCACTTCAACTGGAGGGGGAGCAGGGCAGGGACACAGGGAGAGATGACTGGCTGTCTTCTGAGAGAAGGCTGAATTCGTCTTATTTAGCCTAGCAACAAAAAAAGGTGACAAAAGGTAGAATTGTTATCTGAAAGTATCCCAGAGAGGAAAAAGGGTTTCTTTAAAAAGTCAGTTTAGCATGATAGCAAATGGTTTTAAAATGTCTGGGAGTCAGTCTAGACTGGAAATGAGAAGCTCCTTCTGCTATCAGAGTGATGGGGTCCTTGCAGAGGCTTCCACAGGATGCTGTGAACCCAAAATAACCCAATTAGCTTGGAGGTGAAGCTTGAGCAATTGATGAAAGGGACCCTACAAAGCCATTGCCTTCTAGCGCAGGACCCTGGATTGCATCATCTAGGACATTCCTTCCAGGACGCCATTTCTAAGATGGGAACTACAATTTGAACACAATTATGTGAATACTGAACTTGTAGACAGGGTGTTCAAGATTGCTAAATTCACAAGCAAGACTTTACTGCCTCTACCACTTTCCCCTCGCAGTGCTGTGGAAGTAAATGTATCATTGCCTTATCTCTGCTCAAGTATTAAAGTCAGAATGTGTTGGAAACATCCAAGAGAAAATTAAATAAGATTCCATTTGGTGTTTTTTAACGTGTGCTGAACATTTTATCTTCTGTCAAAGAATTATTGAATAATGGTGCATTTGGACAACACTTTTTTTGAAAATATAGCATGCCACCGCATAAATGAAGCACATATTTTAACATAAAGATACAGTTTCTAATTTTTCCTCAACTTTTCAAACTTTTGAGTTCTTGGATATTCAATCTTATAATTCTTCTCATTTAGAGAGGTATTTGACTGTAGTAATGCTGAGGTGGCTGCAAGGATGGTCAATTGAAACAGATTTTCATCAGTGGTGCTGTGCCATTAAGATAATAGGAAGCTTGTATAGTGGTAGATAATAAAAGCTGACGATAAAAACAAAGTTTGTTTTCAAGTCAAATTATAACTGGACTGTTTTGAGCTGTGTTTTACTAAATCCACTCGCAAGAGTAGGATCAGTAAAAGAATTTCCTGCCTTGTAGGGGACGTCTTCTAGAGAATCTCTTCTCTAAGAGAAGCCAGGAAATTTCAGCACTGATAACTTTCTTATTCCGAAAACCAATTATTTTCAAACATGTCATCTACACTAGCTCTCAGTGAGGATTAACTACATGACAGGCTTGAACTTTTAAAAGCAAGTGAGTTTTAAATTATGAAAGAGCAGGGGGAAAAGGTGAGACTAATTTTTACTGTACAGAAACATGTAAAGTTTTTCAGTGCATCATCATTCATGGCCTTCTTGCCGTAATTATAATGAAAATTATTCCCTTTCTCTTCTTTTTCTGACTCCCTAACAAGAAATGCTTTGTGATTGGATGATGTAGACTAATTTTTAATGAATCATTTATCATATGAATTGGTTATTGCAAATGAAACTCCCCCATCTAGCCCAGGAGTATTTTTTTGTTAATTGCTTTGCAAGCATTAAAGAATGTTTCTAGTTCAAATTGCCTGGACCAACGCTATTGAATGCTACATTTGTGTTGTCTGACTGTATGGGATCAGCACCAAGAGCTGGGTGTCTTTTCTGGCTCTTCGTGACAGTCAATTCAAAATCCGATTTCAGCAAATATTCATGGACATTGTGTGAAAATATGCTTCACTGTACTCCTCCAGAAGTATATTTCTGTATATTTTCAGAGAATGAATCTCATAATGCTCACACTCCCTAAACCCTCCTAGGTTAAGAGGCATGCTGCTACTGCACTGCAGAGAGGCTTTCATCCTCAGAGCTGGCACAAACTGAACACTGACACTGGACATTTGTGGGAATATTCCTATAGTTTTCTAACTACATGTGGGTTTGCACCAAGTGTGAAATGTTTTAGCCCTAAGCAAATACTTACAGATGTGGGAAGCTGGTTGCTATTCAGGATTTGATTTGCTACAGGGAAAAGCTGCAAAATTTCCATTGATGGGGTCTGTGTTATCAGGACATCAATTTCCCCCCACAGGCCACCAAAATGATAGACCTTCAAAGCTAAGATAATCAAAGGGGTCAATGAATGTCTTCACCCAAGATAGACAGGAAAACATCAGGCTTTCAGTATGACCTAGGCTGGCAGTTTCTGTTCGTAACTGCTGATCACCTTTTGTTTGTTTATTTTGGTCTAAACTCTAAGCTGAGACTTGAGTAAACCCCTGGGAAGCCTGTGGAAAGCCAGCAGCACCCAAACAGTGGCTTAGCTGGTGGCCAAGGACAGACAACTCACATTTCTCAGTGCTGTCACTTACATATTCTCCCCTGGTTGGAGGTTTTAATGAGGGAGATGTTTCCAGGATGAAAAAGAATAACTGGACTGAGAAAATTTAATCCTGAAAAGTGAAAGAGGAAGACTGAAAAGAAGATGATCACAAGTTTCAGGATTTAAACTTCTGTACCTGGGGTGTGATCTGTAGGAGAGGCAGTCTGCGCAGTGCCTAAGGTTTTTTCCTTTTTCCACAGAGGGGTCCAATCTGGCCCCTCTTGGCCAGATATTGTTGGACAATTAAACAGGCAGCACACTGGCTTCAGTGCAGCAGCTGGGGCTGCTTCCCCAGGGCCTGAGGGCTCAGACACGGCATCCGATGGCAGCAACTTAATGCCTATTACCAGGCAAAAGGTGAACAACGGGAGCTGATCCTGTGCATTAATCCACAGCAACTGTGAGATAAATTACATTAGTTTAAATGCCACTGAAGGAAATTGGGCTGACGTATGCAAACTCGCTAAGCTGCTTTAATTGCAGGACTCTGGGAGAAGGGGGTGATTTCAGCAGGTTGAAATAGGATGGGGAGTCCTCACTACATGAGACAAGAGAGAGAGCACCAAACACAGCTACTCAGGCCAAGAGACAGTAGGGAAATCCTGTCTTTCAGGTGGGAAAACAAACTAGGCAGTCTTTCCCTTTCCATAGCACCTCTTCTTAGCCAAATCAATAAACAGATTGAGTCCTGAAGGACTAGAATGGCACAGGCAAAAGGACTAGGTTGGCACACCTCATCCTCCAGCTTCATTCCTCACAGGAAAAGGCATTTTCAGGTAGATACGGCTGAAATGACTTCAGTCAAAAAAGGAGCAGGTGGGAGATGGTTTTTCATTCATTAAGGACAATCATAAAATTTTGTTGTCTGTCTTTGTTAAAGAAAATTAGAAACTTCCCACAAAGACATTTTTCTTTTTCTGAAATCATGCTTAGCTTTTTTGTTTGGTTGGTTTTTTAAATGAGGTAGGGTACTTTGCATTGAGAGTAATACTTTGTTTCATCCTTGCAAAACTGATTTTTAACTGGGTTCAACCATAGAAATGGATTAGTTATTAAAAATAGTCTGAGAGATTTTGATCCTGCCAACCATCAAGTATGCTGCCAGTAAAAGCACTTGAGCTTTATTCTGAATTTTTAGCATACCAAGAGCTCTCCTAAACTTGTAGAGATGGCTTAAATGCTGCAAGTTAAGTATGTGCTCACCATCCATTTGGTGGTGAGCCCAGGTTTTCAGGGCTGTAGAAGTGAACTGACAGTTCAGAAAATAAAGCCTTTCTTCCCTGATTTCTTTTTATTTTTTAACTGACAAGTGTACTGATGGCCAGTTTAATTTGATTTGACACAGATGGTCATTTCAGTTGGCAATCATCCACCAAAATACATGTCACCCTTGGCTAATGACCTACCCTCATCGATAATCTTGTGACATCTTTTCCACATTGTATATGACATGTGCTTGTGAACTTCCTGCAATAACCCCTTCGTGTTTTTAAATCCCAGCCTGCTCCAAAATGTCATTTCTCCCTCACAAGTACACACCAGCTGCTGAGGGAGCTCCTTTTGAGGCTCCCTGCATCTTAGCCCTAGGGCCTGGTGGGAAAGCACATGGGAAATACCATGGGAGGACACATCTGCCCTTGGCTTCCATCTGTCACACCATGCCAGGCCACAGCCTGAAGGGCTGGAGCCAGTGGCCTGTCATTCCCTCAGCCTTTCCCTAGATCTGAAATGGATGTTGCTTTGCAGTACTGTAGATAGGGGAATGAGACCTTTTTGCACCTATATTTTGTAAGGAATCTAGATAATAATTATTAATGACCCATAATAATTCTAGATCCTTATTTTCTCTGCATCTATAATGATTAGGAATCTATAATTTTGCCCTCTGAGCTGCCTAGTCGCTTTAGAAGAGAAACTTTAGCCTTTTGCAGGCACCTGAAGCCTGATCAAGAGTCCCCTGTAATCCATGGCTGCCCAGCCAAACTCAGGGTTATGTGACATGCAGAATGTTGCCAGCTACTACAGAAGTAAGATGAACAAAAATGTTTACAAGATAAAGTCTTGCATCTCCATGCAACATTTTTCAGCTCCTATCTGAACAACATTTTCCAGTCTGATCTTTCACTGGAATGCTTCTACTCACTTTACATTTGTTTCTGTCACAGGGCTATTTGCCCAATAAATTAAACAGTCAATAAATGCAGGGGTCATAAATCTTCTCTATTGCTAATTACCTCAAAAATGAGGAGACTTCTATTCTGTCTCCTTTATTTCATTTGATAGTTGTAGCAGCAGCAGCTGATCTGGCTCATAATCCCGGTAGCCTGCCTTCAACTCGGGACCATTGCAGGGTCATGGGGAGGACAAATATGAAAATTAGGCACGTGCAGAGTAGTTTTTCTCATGAGAAAATGTATTAATATGAAATTATGAGAAGTCACGGGACTTCCTAACCTGGATGTTACACACTTTTACCTTGGCTGAGGCTGTTCTGCCATTGTGAGGAAATGCCCTCTGGGAGCTGCTGCTGTGTGACTGCTAACACTTGGCAGTCATTGCTCTACGTGAGCTTTGGGGAATCTCCATCACTGTTCAGCCATCTGAACCTTGTTTCTGTGAGGTCCCAAAGGCCTTTGCAAGGTTTGTTTATTATTAACCTCATTTATCACTCTCATGACTGATTTTGAATATAAGGAAAGTGGATCCTATTAAAAAATTCATGCGTTACTATCTAGGACACAGAGTCAAGTGTGGAATAACCCATATTTCATCATCCTACTACTAAATAACAAGCACTAATTTACTTTTCACCAATTAGCTAAGAACAGGCAAACTAGATTTCCACATGTGGCAGGGAGCTAACTGCAGCTAGATTATAAATGTCATATGTGGATCCAGGATATTTTATGAAAAAGATTAGTGACCTGTTTCTCACATCATAAATTTCCTTGTTGTTCTGCTAGGAAATGTTTCCAGTTTGTGGTACCTACCCTCTCTGAACTGTTGACTTTAACAGTGCAGCCCAGAGCAGGTGGATGTAGATGACCTAGAAGTCCTGCCAACATTTCTGTGGTGTGTATGCCTGTGTGGGAGGCAGCAGCATTTGAAAAAGGGAGAAGATAGCATCAAAGGGGATTTAGGGAATGAAGCTGTGGGCTCAGCTGTAAGCAAACCCCTGTGGTTAAAGCTGTGCTTGTTGAGATGTCCCCTGTGACGGTACCAAACTCATTGCCACACTTTGCTATGCATGTCCACCCCCTTGTTGAGCTGAAAAACTGTTGCACAGCGCTGTGATGTAAATCAAGGTAGTGACATCACCCCTGCAAAGTCAGATCAGCCTAAAGGTCCTGTGCTCTCACCTCAGCACACAGGAGGCAGTGGGAATGGACACCAGGATCTGGCAATGTGTAATGCTGCTGTTGTCACACCTGCTTATCCCCAGTGTCCCACTCCCCACTGTGCCCACTGTGCCCTGTTTTGCAGTGGTGACTTCCACTGACTTTCTGGAATACAAGAGTGAACAGTGGCAGAGCTTTTCATCCCCCTGTGCACTCAGGTTTTTTTAAAGAGGGATCATTACAAAAACAAAGGTCATTTAAGAACACACACATACACAGAAAATTCCATTTTAGATTTAAAAAGTGCAGTGGAGTTTGACCTTTACTGTGTCTTCTGCCATGCCTCCTCTCTGGAGCTTTATATGGTGTTCGTGGTCATGTTGCTTTATTATTCCCACGGCTCTGTTTCTTCCTTCTAGGCATTAAAAAAAGCAAAGCTAAGAACCACAAATTTTAGTTAAAACAGGTTGACCTACCCTTTGAAAACAGCAAGTGCATTCTTAGGTAATTCACAAACAGGAAAATGAGACAAGGTCAATGATAAACTCATTTATTGTGGCTTGACCCATCTCGCTGAGCCCATAGTTTGCTCCTGAGCTCTCAGGGCCACAATCCCTTCATATACCAGTGTTTGGGATTTGCAGGCTGAGCACAGATCAAGGTCCTTTCCTTACAGGACCTTCCAGACTCACCTTGCAGACTGGCAGGCTGGTTTTCAGTGGATCAATTAAGGAGGAAGGACACCGAGTCTCACTCTGAGCACAAGGAGTAGAACTCTCCATTCAAGTTTTCAGGCTACATCAGCAGTACAGAGATATCCAGAAGAGGAATCTGTGGCAACAGATTTTTGGGGTAGTGGGGAGAAGCCCCCAGCCACAACAGCAGAAGGACATATGGACGTTAGCTGTATAGGAGCATGGATTTTGCCATAGAGGGTCCCTACATGGGTCAGAAAATAGTACAGATGTGAATCAGCTCTTGGAAACCAGTCCAGCCATAAAAATGGACACTCATGGCTCAAAAAAAGCAAGGGAGGCAAATAACTCAACTACCATGAGGTTCTGTCTCCTTTTGCAAACAAAACAAAGCACAAAGGGAATAACCCCTGCAAAATGACAGTGATTTTGTACTGTTCACCCAGCTCTGGTGCACTGAAGGGCAGGAGACCTTCCCCAGCCCACAGAGCCCATGGGTTTTGTCCATCTGCACAAAGGATCTCACCTCTGCAACACTACAGCCCTCACAGGAATACCACAGCCTTCTCTGGCCTGTCTCCATGGGGAAAAAATGAGAATCAAACACCAGCCGATGCTGCCCGATGGCTATAAAGGTACAAGGATAAACAGTGTGGCTTATTTAGGGGGAAAGGGCCGTGGAAGATCTTCTCAGAGATCTCAGAGATCTCAGAGATCTTCTCGTGGCTCTTGTAGATCTTCTCAGGGAGCCAAGTCACACGCATACACACTTGATAAGGAGCTGCTTGTTTTCTCTTCCCAGAAATGCTGTTTTCCTCTGGGTGCTTGTCAGTTACTGGACACATGAAAGATTTGACCCAAGACAATTTAGTTCTCATACATGAGTGAATATCTAACTGCCCATCTTCAGCCTGACTGATGAGAGTCCAGGTAACTCGGCAATCTTCCTTCTCCTACATCTGAGTGATGGCTGCTATCCATGAGTGCTCCTGCCACAGATATGGATGCCACTAAAACAGATAGCCCTCTGCAGTGAGAAACATCTGTAGGAGACAATCTATATGAGAATGAAATGGTATTTTCCCCAATTTATTCTGCAAGAACAATGCGAACAGGGTATCCCATCAAAATTCTGGTTTGGTTTCCTTTGGTTTCTTTCCTTTGTTTTTACTGATCGAGTGAAGAAAATAACCCCATTTCTCTTTCCCAAAATCTCCAAGGTAAAATTCATTTCAGATCCCCTTCATGAAATGACTGGATAGAAGATTCTCCCTGGAGTCACTCAGCATATTCATTACATTGCTCTCACTCCTCTAAGGTAATGAATCATGTACCCCAGGACTTGTCCACACTTGCAAGTTATCACTCATTAAGGTAAGGTGCAAGTATAAAGTGCCATTGCTGTTTCTTAAGAGCAGCTCAAGGATTGAGTTAAGCAGGAACAATGCACTGATTTCTCAATAACAGCTTCATCACAGGCTGTTAATCAGGAAGAGATGACTGGAAACAACTCAGCCCAGAGGTGTGACGTAGGTGAATCAGCCACACTTGCCCAAACCTCTCCCAGAGGGCTCTGGCTGCCCTTGCCAGCAATAGGAGAGTGTTTCAGGAAGTGCTGCTGAAGATCCTAGGGATGATTTCAGTTAATGTTGTGCATGTTAAAGTCTGTACCACGGTTTGCAATAGGGAAGCAGCATTAAATCATTAATACCAGTTGGGTTATTTGCTTATGGTTAAGAATGCTGGCTGGTGTGTTCACCTGTTGACCAGCCAAGCAAATGAAAAGCCATTTGACAAAATGTTCCAGCTGCAAATGAAAGCCCAGAGCTAGATGAGACTTTTCCACAGGAGCCTGTGACAGGTCATGGCATTGCTGCTTAGCCAAGTTGTCAGACAACAAAGCTGTGAAGGAACATTTAGTGGGTTGCAAATGCTCTCTTCTCATCTTTCAGTTTTGCAAATTTTATTGAGTGATGCTGCCCTTATTCTGTATTTGTCCCTTGTCAGTAGAGGTACTTGACAAGTCATCTGGGAAGATCTATTATTGCATAACCTCATACTCCACAGACAAAGCAGTTCACCTCTTTTTGCCCCCTTCATGCAGCCAAGGGCTCTGGCATTTCTCGGTCATCCTTCAGCAATGTACTTCTGCAGAAATAAAAAGTCACAAAGCTCAGAATTTAGCTTTCCTCTGTATTTTTTATTTGCTTAGCCTAACCCAAAGCACTTTAAAATAAATAATTGCTATCATCCTAAGGAAAGTTGAGAGGTAATTAGGTCTCTGGCCTCTAATTTATATGCAGAAGTGGAAAAACACCCTACCCTTGACAGGATTAAAGGACCTGTGGGTACTGTTCATGCTTTCAGGTCATCTACGGCCACTTTGTTCCTTTTAGGCCACTGCAGGTATTTACAGAGACAATTATAGAGACTTCCTGCTTCATGCTCAGAAGAAAGCAGGTGCTTCCAGAAGGCAATGCCAGGCTGGCTTCTGGGAACATGAAGGCTGGTCCCACCCAGGCCTGTGCCAGCTGGACATGGGTCTGGGATTGCTCCCGTGCCAGCTCTTACCCCTCAGCACCGGTGACCCTATTCCCATGTGCTGCGGGGTGGGATCCAGCACAGGAGCTGCTACCAGGGAACAGCTGGCCAAAGGTAAACGTGTGAGGGTCGTTCCCATCCTGCAGCTCACATGATGCCCCACTTCATCTGTCACCTGGGCTCAGCCTGTCCTGGGGATCTGAACATGCAAAAGAGGACACAGAAATGCGGCTTCAGGGGCAGGTCGGCAGAACGGTTGTGGCATGTGGAGTGACAAGTGCAGGAAATGCAGAATATAAACTTATTGAGGAGTAATTTGCAACTCTGTGTGTGAGACTTACTTGGGGACTTGCATTACCTAACATTGCTCCATCAGCTGGTCTCAGGGGAGATTCAGGCCAGGCCTCTCCCCCTGCTGAGGAGCTGTGTCAGAACTGCCTGGAGATACAAGTGCACAAACATTACCTAAGGGAGTCTGGCTAAGCCTGTGAACAAGAACCAGCTTCAGACAATACCAGTGCATACAACCAAGCCTGCCTTTCAGGGAGGACAGGTAAATGTGATGGGATACAGCACGAAACACACTAAAAATGGCCTATATTCACACTTTCCTACACAACCATTAGTTTTTGTTTTCTTTCAAAAATAACCTTCCTGTCAATCCAACCCTGAGGCAGTTAACACATGGAACTCAAAGCTACAGCTAACCCATATCTGCACACCAGCTTAGGAACAAAATATTTCATTACCATCTTGAAATCTCCAGTTCAAGCTGGGCTTAAACTTGAAGCAGCCACAGTTCCAGTTGCAATAACCCTGGGAACCGAGAGGATCTGGAACTTCTGAAAACCAAATCCAGAGGTACTCAGGGTCTCCACCACTGCCACAAACCCAAGGAAACTTTCTGACAGTTTCATTTGTATTTGGAGTTTCACTGACCTAGAAAATAATACATTAAATATATTCTGTCTATTCCTCAGGCAGGTTCCCTATTACCGAGTGCAATACTCCCAGCTGCAGTCAGTGTATTCTTTTGCACTAAATTTGTCTTATATGTTTCTCCAAAAATATGAGACTTGGAACTCCACTTTTATGATCATAAAAGATTTTGTTCATGCTATCCTCTTTAACAGGTGCATCCAGAGTCTAAGCCCATTTTAGGAATATGTCAGAGAAAAAAAAAAGCTAAAATGAGTTGCCGAAGCTGCTGTCTGACCTTTAAATACATATTTAAAGCTCTGTCTCAGGGCTCCACAGCCCCCAAGGAGTTTCTTTCTTCGGTGCCAAATGCAGAGTTCATGCAGCCCCAGCTCCTCCAAACAAGGTGCTAAGTTCACATGCTAAAGCCAGGTGCTGTTTACACAGAAAAGTGGGGCAAACATCTGCATGTCGCCACGCACCTTTCCTGTACACTGAATGTAAATATCCAGGGTAAACCTTTTCCTCTTGACTGTGTTTCCTCCTACACCTTTATTCTCTGAGGCAGCTTCTGTAAGTAACCCGAGTTTCCCTGTCATGGTATAAAAATACTAAAGCTCCACTGCCTTATAATCTGCTCCTTTTGCTGGGAGCCCATCAGCTCTTCAGGATGTGGTGCCAAGAGACACCCTGTTGCAGGGTTTGACATCTGGAGGTCTCGTTTATCATTGGTGAGGGGAATATAGTTCATAAAGCTGCTGAGGAAAGGTGTGCTGCAAAAAAGCCCTGGAAGAGAAGGGTAGCCAGCTGAGGACATGGTGGGTCTGACTGAGAGGACTCGGTCAGCAGGTTGTGTGCAGATGTCCAACACATCTCCATGTGCTGAAACTTCTCTCACTCTGATCCCAAAGCAACATACACTGACTTTCCAGTGCAAGAGAAACTTCATGTATTTGTTAGCAAGTCTTTGCCCTGGTAAGACTTCAGAAAGCTGGCCAACAATAATTTTCATTAATTCAATAGTGGTAATGACTGATGACCAAATAATATTGTTTATTTAACCAAAAGAACACGTTCTGTGAAGAACAAATATTTTAAAAGAACAAGTATTTCCTGATGATGTTCATTTATCACATTAGAATTCTAGAAAGCTGTGAAAAAGGCTTGGAGAGACCCATAAGAGATCTTGATGTCCATGTGTGATCCATGTAATTTCATCAGGAAATACTTCTTATCAACAAGGTTTTGTTCAGATATATTTGTTCTAAGGGCTGTGGGTCCTCTTTTAGGTGACTCACCTTATTGTTAAGGTTGAGTTCTCCAGACACTTCAGCACAAATTACTTTTTAATGTTGTTCTAGACATTTTTTTCCTAGAGCGGATCTCTGCAGCCCTCTTGGTCTTTGCTCCAAAGAAGCTGAAACATAAAGGTTTATTCAAAAACCTCTACAAGCAGCAGTTTGCGTAACACACACCTGCTGTCATTGCCCACTGGGTGCCCAGCTCAGGCCCCACTGTTCTGGCATGGTCTCTAGAGCACACACATTTGTACCAACTGGTGAATTTGGTCACTCAGTCAAAGGGCTTGTTTTGCAGATGCGCTAAACTAGAAAAACTGGGTGAAGTCAGTGCTCATTACCACATGGACACTCAAGCCCTGATGCAACCTTGCCATAGGACATGAAATCTTGCAGCACCACACACTGCTAGCATCAGAGAGAAGCATAGCAGCTGTCTGGGAGGTAGCCATTCCCTTCAGGTTAAATTATATTTATGTTGGTTTAATTTAAGACAGTTGGGAACAGTTTTCAAGCTGGAATAATAAAAGCCACTCCTAAAGTGAAATAATGGATGGCAATAATATTGACATGTGGCAATAATAGTAAAGATGTAGTGCCCACTAAAGGGTTTTTTTTAATGAAATAGAACCAAAAGAAATTTCTGTGTGGACTATAACCCAGAGGCCAATGAGTCTTAGGCATCTTTGAGAAGAGGGAACGCTATCCTCAAACTCTGCTGGGACAGAGCGGGAATTCTGAAGCCCAGTTTATTTTTTTACTTTGCACTTTAACACAGAGAAAGTTGAGGCAAGTTGACTGACAAGATGCACATGCTTTATTCACTGATTTTGTAGCTGATGGCATACACCAAGTTCAAGGTTAAAAGGAAAATTGTAGCCAGACAGGATGCAGTCAGGAGTCCCCAGGTGGCTGTCCTCTCCTGGTGTCTGCTCCAGTGCAGCAGGAGATCGCTGTCATATCAACAACCACCCCCAAGTAAAATTATATCCTTCATTAAAACTTGCTCTAGTTGCCTTCTAGTGATCTTTGTCTGATGGCAACACTGGCACTGGCTGGATTATGCTTGATTAAGTAGGAATGTTGCACACTGATTGGCTGATATGCCTTGTGTGCATTTGTAATTAGGTATTACTTATCCTATATTAAAATTACTACTATATAGTAATGTTAGTATTAATAATACAAATATTATTTGTAGTATTTGTTCTAATACACTTTTTATGTGTAATATTTGTTCTAATAGGTACTCATCAGTCTAGAAGGCACCAAGTGGAGAGTGTGGGAACTTCATTGCTGAATTATATGAATTATAACTTGACAGCAACATGATGAGAAGGTAGAGGAGAAGAGCACAGGAGGATGGCTGAGGTATAGGAAGCCTTTTCCCAGGGAATATGGCATAAAAAGTGCACCCCTGCAAGGCTGTGAGGAAAAGAGCACTGTGAAGCCAGGTGAAAGGGGCTGCCACAGCAGCCCTGCAGTAATCTTAAGCAAAAGGCTACAAGCAAAAAAGCCCCCTAAAAATTAGAAAATCTTTAGGAGTAGGCCTACTATTGCACTGTGCAATATTTGGATAACAAGACCCTGCCCCGAGCCTCATAAAAATTATGTAAAAACAGTCAGTGGGCTTTTGAGCATATCCTGCACTCCAGGTACACACAGAGTTCCAAACTATCCCATTCATTTGGCACACAGAAATTGATGGGAAGCTCTGAGCCTTTATTTCCGAGTCTCATTGTGTATATGATCTACCATAGGCAGGGAAGATTAAAGAGTAAGGGAACGCCTAAATCTAGAAAGAACAAACAGAGCTCAATAGATGAATGTGAGTAATTGCATCAGGTGCAAAAACACAATTAGTGACATTATAATTACTGAAATTAAACATCAATTTATATGAGTATGCACTATAATACTTTTGACAGCCTCAAACATTGTGTGATAGCAAATAGAAGTCGGATGACAGCTCCCTAATTCGTAAAAAAGTAGAATCATAGAAGCCTTAAAGCTCACTTAAAGAATTTTATTCCATAAGATACAAGGACAGGAAAGGTTTCAGTGCAAAGAGGATAAGTGATAATAAATGCCCAGTAAAACCATGCATACATCTGCAGCTATTAAGACACACAGCAGCTTTTCTAAAATACAAATGTAGTACATGAAGTAACAAACCCTGCAGCAGCACCATGGAAAACTTTGGTCTGAAGGAGAGAGTGGGAAGAAGATCATTCCCTTTGGGACAGGACACACCTCGCTTTAGATACTGCAGGCATACAGGTTGCATGCTAATTGTGTCTGTGTCTTCTTCTAGTCCACAGAGAAAAACGGGTGTCACCAGAGACAATCCTTACCATATGGATATCCATTTAGCATGCCAGGTGGTGAGACGAATCCAGGTCATTTCTCTCCCTCACCAATCTTCATGAAAGAACTTTCCATCTCCTGGAGAATATTTTCTCCGGCATGTCTCTCCAAGGCTGGCCCTTTAACTGTGTGAGAGCTCTGCAGCCACAAGGCAGCGATTTTCTTCCCTTCAAAACAGCTTCACTTTCCTCTCCCACCTCTCCTCTTTCCTCCTGGTGTTTAGGTCCTTTTTGCTAGCAGGATGGCTTTTTTTTCACCCCGTTGCTAGGTTGGTAGCCTAGTTTCCCAAGGAAAGGAAGCTTATGAGATCACACTGTCTGTGCAAGTGCCAGTCGGTCCCTCCTAAATAATTTTTTGAGCCTGTGAACTGAGTTTGATCAAACTTGACAGGGGATAGAAGTCTCAAAGATTTGAGCTGCCTACAAGTGCCGTGGAAGTAGGCAGGCAGAGGGGAAAAAATGCCAGGAGTGCATCCACTGCAGAAATATAACTGTATTATTAGACACCAGAGAGTCCACATCGAAGACAGTCATTACCACTGAACTCCATGGGAGATACAATTTCACAGATTCAGCAGCTCACAAGATGACTTGATTAATATGAGTATGAGCAAAATGTTCTTCTCCCCTTCTTCTAGAGTGCAAGGCTTCCAGTTGCAGAGCAGCAGGGGAGAGCTCAGAAATGACAGGCTGGTAGAGTGAATTTAGAGCTAATTGCTGCTCCTTCTCATGCCAGTACTTGTGTGGAACTCGACTTCCCTGTGACTCCGGTGCCCCCATTTGCATGATCCAGTTCACACAAAGGATGAGACTGGAAGCTTCAGAGCACGGATTTAAGTGAGCAGAGCAAGTCCTGAACTGCAGTGAGCTGGCACAGCTCCGCTGAGGAGGGTGAAGCTGCCTCATAATGGGCCATCATTCCTAAGGGCAGCTCCATGATGAAGCGTCCAGCTCCTCTGGATCTGTGCTCCTTGCATTTGTCTGCGTTGCAGTTGCTAATGGCGATTCATTTACCACGGGTGTGAGCTGGAACAAGCTGAAGACCAGCAAAAGCTGTGCCTGGTGCGTAGGCTGGCTCTTGTTTGTTCCTGCTGTGGCTTTTCCTAGAAGTCAGCCACCCCAGGACTGCCTGACTACTGAGCCTGAAGAAAACCCTCGCAGTTCCTTGTTAACACTTGCTAGGGAGAAAAACAAGGTATTTGCACAGGTGGGATTCAAAAAGAAGTGGAAATCACTCATCTTACGGAAAAAAAGAAAAACAACAAACTAACCACAGCTGACATTAAAATGAAGACCGGGGAGTTGTGCAACTTTTTGTGTTCAGTGAAACATCGATGTTTCCTTCTTCTCCTAAGTCTTCTAAGTCTTGAAGTGCCAGATATCGGATTTAGGTGGAGAGAGTGCAAATCACCAACACCTAAAGAAAATGGAGGGAAGGTAATTAAATGAACTTCTGATGCACAGCAAAACGGTGCTTGTGAGCAGTGAGCGACATGGCTGAAAATGAACTGGGATCTCTGCAAGAAGGACAGGTATTGCAACCTGCCCTCAACAGTCTGGCCAAGGGCACAGGCTGCAATTCACAGCCTGAAATGCCTGCAGAGCAGCATCTGCATGAGGCTGGGCTGCTACAACCTTCTTGAAGATGAGGCTTCTTTGGAGAGGGACAGGAACCACAACTCTCCCGCACCCAGGGCTGAATGTTTTCTGTTACATAACAGATCTGTGAAGCAACAGGGGAGCATCCTTTACCTATTATTTGTTGTTGTCATTTCAATCCGGGCGTGTTTCTTCTGATGAAAGCTAAAGGATAAAATAAGATTTTTCTAATTAATAAAGCCTGTCTCCTCATGTAGCATTTTTCACAAATCTCAAAGGTCTCAAAGTGCTACTCCCATTTAATGGACACTAGGAGTAAGCGTGAAGGAGATCAAGTGAAATGTCTTGGCAACAGAACAAAACCAAGTCTTGCATCATGGGTCTAGTAAAAGGGACAAGAGCACCTATTAAGCCTCAATAAAAAGCAAAGCTTAGGACAATTTTCTGACATATTGGATTCTTCAATGAGGCGTTGCGAAACTAATGTGACCAATGTTCCATGCTAACAAAATATGTTCTGGATTTTTCATCTGACAACATAATTTAAGGATTTCTTAGAATATGGGAAACAAAATGAGGCAGTGGCTTTACAGGAATCATTCCTTTGCAAAAGGCAGCTTGTGCCAGAGGACTGGAAAATTGAAAGTGCCCCAGGGGAGCACAGGAATGGATAAGACCTCCTACACTACCCAGTCAAAATAAAATGCATTAAAAGAAGCATAAATACCAAACTGACAATTTACTGCAAAACTTCTTGTACTTGAGGTACTACTATTGTCAGAAGTACAACTATTAGCCGTTCTGACAAAGAGAGACACTACTAGACACATGGTTGGACTCTTGAAGAGGTGCTTTTGGCAGAATTAGACCATGTACATAGCTGTATCTGAAAGCAGCAGACAGTGTCTGCAGCAAAATAGGTTTAAGGTGGGGTAAATCTGATTAAAACAACTGTCAGTATCAGTGATTGTTTCTTATGGTTACTAATGGTTTTTTGGTTGGTTACTTGGTTTTTTACTTTGGTTGACTGAGGTTTTGAGGGTTTTGTTTGCTGCCTTGGGGAGCAACAGTTTGAATATCCAGTAGTTTCCAAAGTGTTAAAGAAATTGGTGGTACTAAAGCGGTATTAAAGGATGCACTGCCCATCCACTCTTGAGGCTGCTTCCTGGCAAAAAAAAAAAAAAAGGTGCCCTGCAGATTTGATCTTTGATACTTGAGAGATTTAGTAAGTTTTTCACAGTCCTTAATAAATTGATATCATAGGCAAGAAACCTGGAGGTGCAAAGCATGATGTACACACAAAGCTCGTTGTATTTCAGTGACATGAACCTGGAGTTCATATTGGGATAACATTCCTGTCTGAGGTAAAACCAAGCATTTAAAATCCTTACCTAGGCAGAATGCACATTGACTTCAGGGGATACTTTTTCCCAGAGAATGGCTGTGTAAAGAAGGTCAGGACTAGTTGTTTGTCCCCTGCAGCAATGTTGTTTCTCTGGCTGAAGAGACTTCCAGCACCTGTGAGCAGGGATTTATTACTGCTGGTGAATGCCAGCACTCAGGTGTTGGTCAGTCTCACCTTGACCTTCAGGAGGCTGTTTCCGTCTTTTCTTCATATCAGCTTTGGAGATAAGCAAACAAAGAAACAAAATAAAACAAACAATAAAGCCTAAAAAGCTAGGGCACAAGCCACAGGCCAGGTTTCTGAGAATTTGATCCATTTAAACCTATTTCTTCAGTACCTCCTGAGAGGCAAAGCCTGTGCCAGCACAGTCTGCCCATTTGTTAGCAAACCCATAGTTCAGGAGTCTGGGGCTTTGAGCAAAGTCTTCTAACGCAGACCCACCATGGGGATTTGAGGGGAAAGGAACAGCCAGTAACTCACCAATAACAATGATGTTGTCACTCTCCCACATCATCTCCAGCTTCTCTTCTCACTGGTGGAACTGGGCAGCAGAAAATCCTTAGCCCAAAGCAAATGAAAACCCCTTCCTGTACTACCATTGCAATGGGCCCCAGGTTGAAACTCTCCCTCAAGAGAGGCACCAGCCAGCTGGAAGTACATTCCCCAACAGTGCAATTGATCTTCAGCTGCCTTTAGCCTAAAGAAACTCTTTCAGACATCTAAAATCGCATCTGATTTCATAACAGACTCCTCTGCAATCCCCACCACTTTGCCTGCTCTCAACCCTGCCCAAAAAAACCCAAAACCTAAACCAAAAAAAGCCCACCCAAACCCACTCGTGATGAAGAATGAAGTGGCTCAGAAAAATAAGCTGATCTGCCACCTCCTCCTGCAAGTCCTGCCAGCCAACTCCTGCAACAGCCTTGCTCTGCAGCACCCTATAAGCAGGATCTGCAACTAAGGCAAGGGAGAGGGAAAAGCTGGAGGAGGGAGGGTGGAAGGCACAGAGGCTGCTCACATAGAAAGCCAGGGCTATTCCTGCTGCCCACCCTGGAGGCACCACCTCTGCATCAGGCAGGAGTATCAGAGGGAAAATCTGGCTTTCTGGATTTAACAAGCTCACTTTTCCTTTAATTGGGGCCCTCAGGCACTACTGTAGCGCACCTAATGGCACTAATCATTAATGAATCAGCCGTGATGAATAGAAAGGCTGAACTGTTCTCTCTCTCCTTAGGTTGTCAGCCCTTCACAGAACTTGCTGGGTTTCACTGGGCAGGACAGCAACCGCACAGATTTTAAAAGGACTCTGGAGAGGAAGAGGGTTGGAAGAGTCACCAATCCATTCATCCCTAGACTGTGCAAATGAGCCAAGGACCAACAGTATCTGGCTGCTTCCTCTGAGACGTGGACATAGCCCACAGAAAATCCTGTGAGAAGTGGATACTGCACCTTCCTTTCATACCATGCCTCCCTGCTCCCTCCACAAGCACCAATCAGTTTGCCCTCACTACCATTCAGACAGTTTTTTCCTCACTTTTGTGTCTCCTGGCTCAAGCTTTTGCTCCCAGCACAGGCCCACTCCATCTCCCTGCTACAGCCTTTGAACAGATGGGAAAAGACCTTTTCTTTTTCTTTTTTTTCCCTTAAAGCAAAAATAGCTGACCGCCACCACCTCAGCCCGGTGCTGGCAGGGTCTCGCTGTGCCAGAGGGCAGCCTGAGAAGGGGCAAGGCACAGCCCTCCCTGCAGGGCTCAGCCAGGCTGCTAAAAGGGGGAGCGAGGCAGCAGGAGAGCAGCCGCCTGCCAAGCACGGGTGCATCCAGCGCTGCCGGGGAAGCAGGAGCCGGCGCTCTGCGGCCCTCCGGGGACTGCGGGGCTGCGGTTGCTCAGTCGGAGCTGGGGATAGGAATTAGGGCAGGCAGAGCCGCAATGGCTGCAACTCTTCCTGATTATCCAGCCAGCTAGAAAGGCACTGGCGTGTCTTTTGTTTCAGCTCTGGGGTTTTTCCCAGTTGATCTGCATTTATGCTTTTTATCTCCCCCCATTATGCATGCATGTGTGTGCATTTTCCTTTAAGCAGGGGATAATTTTACTGTGGTCACTGTCAAGGTTTAAACGCTTTTCTGTTGCGTTTTTCCCCTCTCCAGTCCACCAGCTCACGTTTGCCCAGGAGTTAAGAAGGGATGTTAGAGGCTTGAACCTCTTCCAGCTCTTGCTACAGCAGCCGCTGCCTGGGGCAGTGGGACCAGCTTGGCAAGCGACATCCCAGCCTTTCCCGCAGCCTTTACAAACCCTACAGGTGCAAGGCGGCAGGAGGCAAGCCCAGTACACTCAGTGCCTTTCTGGGACTTGGCGGAGGGCTCATGTTTCCTTGGCCACACAACATGGCAAGGCAGAGCAGTCCTCCATCCCCGTGGTCGAAAAAAATAAATACATAAAATCGACCATTGCACTCAGGCTTCAGAAACGACCCCTGAAAGGGACACAAAAGGGAACAGCCAATGCCTTGCGCATTGAGGGGCTCTTATAAAATGAACGGGCGGAAGGGAAGGGGGAGTTTGTTGATTGCTCGTGTCCCCCGAAAAAAACCACGGAACTGCCGCCGGGGAGAGCCTCGCTTGCCAGTTTGTCCTGGGGAAGCTGAGCCGGCCGGACCGGGGTTTGCTGCCGTCCCTGCCGCCTGTGCGGGAAATCTCGGGGTGCAATGCAGGTTAGTGCACCCCGGCTAGCTCGGCAGGCCGGCCTGTGCCCCGGGGATGGGCGCCCGACAATTAGGAGCCCCAAACAGGAGAGTTCGGGGGAGACGGGGGGGAGGAAAGGGGCCCGGGAACGACCACCGGGCACCCTCCCCACCCGCTCGGCTGTTTTTCACTGGTTTGCCACCATTTATTATTCTCCTCAACGGAGGGTTAATTGGGGGATGTGCTAATTACAGAGAGATTATTCATTAGTAATTGAACTTCACACGGAGATAACTCGAGCCCGCTAATGAGCTGGAAATCGCCCCTTATTAGGGCGTTTCGGCTTTCTTCTGTGGGGTGAGGGAAAGCTGGTAGGCTCCCTTCCATCGTTCTCCGACGGACGGGCACCGTCCAGCAGCCGGGAAGGCGGGGGCGGCGGCGGGAGCGCGCCCGGAGCGGAGCCGGGGGATGCCGGCGGCGGACGGGACCGGAGCCCGGGCACCCGGGGCGGAGCGGGGCGCGCTGCCGGCCCCCAGGGGGGGTCCCCGGGGCCCAGCCGGCACAGACAGCAGGCTGCGGAGCCCCTCGCACCCCAGCAAGCCTCCCTCTCCCCTCTCTCCTCGGCATCTGGCATTTCGTGCTACAGGAAACCATAACACCAGCGCCTGACCTCATGAATACAGAGATGTGCACAGAAAAATCAATTTAGGTCTAGATCCTCTGTGGGGAGGGAAAATAACCCAAACCATTTAAACAAAGCTCTGCTCTCCAGGGTTTTCCTTTTTCTTTGGTGGTGGTGGGGATTGAGTCTAGAGGGAGGCCAAAGTAAAACGAAATTCAAGCAGACCTGTGTCTGCCGAAGCGAAGCTGAGCTCTGCAAAGCCCCCCCAACACACGCATAATGTATTTTATCATTAAAAAATCAACATTGCTTCCAGTGGTAAAGGCGCCTGGCTCCAGTTCCTGAGCACATTCGTTGCTGGGATTCAATCCGTTTGGGAAATGCAGATTGGCTTGCGACCCACTGTTTGATTTATGAACTGTTACATTTGCTATTGCTTACACATTACATTGCGGACCTTGGGAAGGGAGGGAGCAGGGAGAGGGGGCGAAGGAGAGACCCTGCCACCCTACACATTGGCAAAGGAGAGCTATTGCACAGGCAACGGCTCCCCGGTGGAATAAATCACCTCG
>VWZT01004626.1:1152640-1176361 GCA_013397055.1 Pachycephala philippinensis
CCCCCTGCCCGCCCCTCCCCCACCATGACGTCACCCTCGGGCTGAGGTTTGGGGGGAGCGGGGAAGGAGGGGGGCCGGTCTCTCCCGGCCTTTCCACCGGCGCTCAATCCCGGCGGCAGCAGCCCGGCGGTGACACCGCAGAGGGTGGCGTGGCGAAGGGGGTCACGCGTGGGACAGCCCTGGGGAGTCGCGGTGGGGCTGCCCTGCGGCTGGGACCGTGGCACCCGGCCATCGCACCCCATCCTCTGGGGACAGGCTACAGGTGTGATGGGGCTGGCGGGAGGGCATGGGGCCGTCCAAGGCTGCGATGAGCCCTGCCGGGGATAAGGCTTGTTCTGGGGTACACTGTCACCCGGGCACCCTGCCGGGACCGTCCTCAAGCCCATCCCTTCCAGCAGCGCGAGAGGGACCTCAAGGTGCCAGCATGGGCTTCTCCCAGAGCTAGGTAATCAGACAAAACCCCTACAGCCTTCTCCCGTGGCTCTTTCACTGCACAGTTTCCACCTCCCCTGGCCCAGCTCAGCCCTGACCTTCACCACCCATCTGTAGCATGTCCAGGAGCCAAAGGGGGGCTGGTCAGAGTGAAAATTCCTGGTGGCTTCCACTCGTCCCAGTTCCCCCCAGTCTGCAGTCCTGCTGTGCTGGCTGTGCTGCAGGGTCCTGGACCAGCTACGGGTCCCTCTCTTTTACAAACCTCTTGTGTCAATACTCAGACCTGAATGACAGAGAGACAGCAGCTGCCAGGCTGGGTACCCGTGACTCCCATGGGCTGCAAATGCCTGAAGCCCACCTGGCAAGGAGAGGGATTGCAGGGAGTTAAATGACCGTGCAACTAGGAGTAAAGAAACTGGAGGGCAAGAGGGAAAGCTTCCTTGCTGAGAGCTCCATTCACAAAATAGTGCTGGTGAATGCCTCTTTAGGTCTACCTAATGTGTGCAGTGGCAGCCTGCATGTGCATCCCCTCAAAGCCATCATGAACCCTCAACCTCTGTTTCTCCAGCTCAAAGGCAAGAGGAGAGCTGGCAAGGGTAATTTTGGGTAACTATGCCAGCCATCAGCTGGGCCCTGCAGATGAAAAACACTGGCTTGCCACCTCTGTGCCTTCCCATAATTTCTTTTTGTTCCACCTTTTCTTCCTATTTATAGATCTCCAGTATGGACAGAGAGAAGAATTAGAGGACAGAGCTGGCTGAAAACTAATCTGAGGAATTAAAAAAAGAAAATGTTCATTTTCAGCCAGCTCTCAGAGCCAGCTCAGCACGTGGGCACATGGCAGTGAATGAAGTGCAAGGCACAGGCCATGGGGCTGTGTCCCCTGGCAGCTTGCCCTTCCATTCACTCCACCATAAAGCTGCAGCCCAGAGTAGGGTTGCCTTTTACACGCTCCTGAAGACACTGGAAGTGGCAAGGAGGCTAAGGCTAAGCTTTGCACTGTGCACAAAATTCTCCTTCAAAGTAGCAAAAGTTTTGAGTTTAAGATGAAGCTGAGGCAAAACACTTTTACCCAGCTCTTTGCTGCTGTGGTGATGAGTGATTTTGTAACGCATAAGAGAGATTGAAGCAGTTATCAAAATGTGGAGCCCTGTCCTTTTCCCAGGAGGGGTGGGTTAGATAGCCCAAAAGTTCTTTTATATCTCACAGTTGGTGCATTATCAGCATAAAAAAGGAAGAGGATGAAAGGACCGTGGGTTGAGGTGCATGGGCATAAACATTGGACTTAGGAGTTCTTGGCAGCTTGGCCATTTGTGGCTGTGTTTGCTGTTAAGGAGGACAAGACACCTCTGCAGGAGCACCAGGTTGTGAAGTCTGCAGCAAGAGGAATTTTTTATTTAACTTCTCTGCCCTGCTGATAACCATATTGGTTTATTGGTTTATTATTTCTTATTGATTCATATACATATCTGGTATGGTTTTGTCTGCTCCTTTTTTTCTGAGGGCAGGCAAGCTGTAGCTTCAGGTTAAAGGTTGGGCTGGCTCCAAGAGGCTTGGGTTGAGCACAACACTCTGCTTTGGACATCTGCTTTGGAATGAACTTTGGGGCAGTTTCCAATGCACAATCAGGAAGAGTTTAATATCTGACTTTTGATATGTCCATCACTGCCGAAATGACTGTAGCCTCTGGCAATCTGGCCACAAATCTCATAAGAACAGGCATTTCTAGGGGATTTCTGGCCAAGCAACAACAAAAAGAGATCTCACAGCTAGAGGCATCAATTACAGAGGAGAAAAGGGTCTGGCCAAATTCCTCTAAATGTTCTTGACTTTTGGGGCAGTCCAGATCTGTCTGAAATTCAAGCCTGGCTCCAGTCTTACCACCTTCCCTGCCCCAGGAAGGGGCCCACTGCACTATAGATTCTGAACAAAAGCCAGCGGTTTCTGCCCATCTCAAATAGCAGCACTCTCAGCTCTATTGGAGCCGGGGAGCAGGATGAAGTGGGGACAGTTGTTTATCAAACTGTCCTTTTTTTCCTTTATTTTTTTTTCCCAACATGGTATTAGGAGGTGTCATGTTTTAGAAGGTGCTTGAATATCAGCCTGTCTCTAAGAGACATCAGTCTGTGATTAAGGAGAGGAAGGTCTGACGGTGCCCTGCCCAGTTCCCGTTAGGACATTTTGCTCATCAGCACGATTTTGCCCTTGTTTTTAAGAAAAAGCTCTCCATCCTGGCAGCAGCAGCCTCATGCTCCACTTGTTAGGGTTGGCTGCCGTGTCATCCCGTGGCGGCGTGGCGGAGGCAGACGGACAGAGCCCACGACTGCTGGCCAGATATAGCTCTGCCAGAGATAGCGACGGGCACAGCGTGGGCTGCTCCGTGTGCCCACGGGGCTGTGGGGATACCTGGGTGGGCAGCCCTGTGCTGCTGCAGCCGGGCACAGAGCAGCGTGCTGGGCAGCTGATTTAATTCCAGCTTCGCTCCATCGAAATCATCTACCACAAGGGGACCCACCACGTTTAGAGGATGTGTTTTCTCATTTAGTTTTTGGCTTGCTGACTGTCATGGCTGAAACTCAAAAGAGGCAGCCGGCTCAAGGTAACAGAGAGATGCTTTCCCCAGCAAAGCTGTCTGTATCCCCACAAATTCTTTTTCCCTTCATCCTTTTTTTAAAATGCAAAATATCTCTTCAAACATCTCACACCATGGGCTTTTTATTTCATGTTTTCAGGCTAGTAATAGGGATAAAAACTAAATCTTCGGTGCTGTCAGTCAGAGACTGATTTATTCTGAGCATCGTCTCAGGGTGAAGGGGAGGGTCCGGTGATCACGGTGATATTTAAAAAGTCCCTCCCATGGGTGTTAAGCAATGTATTCGCTGTTAGCTCATCCTGCAGTAACACCGCCTCTACCAGGAGGTGACCGCTTGCTTTTTCTCTCCTCCACCGGCAGCCAGAGACCTAGCCCTGGAGGAGCTGATGGAAGCAGGAGCCAGTGGCTTGTGCCTCCGCACCCTCCTGTCTCGCGGGTCTCCTGAGAAGGAGGGATGGACTGAGTGACAGCTTTACAGTCCCGCAGAGGTGGCTGTCCTTGCTCGGGCTGTGGCTCCCAGTACCCAGCTGCTATCTTCCCTAGAGGAAGGTGGCCAGCCAGAAAAATACATGCAAATACCAAACCTGGCTGATAAATGAATAGCTGTTCAAAGTATGATCCTCCAAGATTATATTTAAGCGGAAAAATGATGAGAACACACTGAAAATGTGACAGGTAGGATTAAAGAAATACCTTTCACTAACAGCCAGACTTCTAAAGGGTTTTTTTTGGGTGGTCTTGTTCATTAGACACCTGGCTTCATTACTGGCTGGATGTGTCTGACTTTAGCTAAGCACAAAAAATTAAAGTTATGCACCAGAATTTGTCCCACATCTCGCTAGAAATTAGTACTAAAATGGCACTTATCATTCACCATGAAAATCATTGTCATTTCATGCTTGTGAAAATACATTTCTGAAATGTAAACTGTTGCTCTGGTTTCAAATACAAAATTGGGAAAGAAAAAAGGTGTATGGCTGAGTGGATGTAAAAGGGACATTATTGCTTGATACCAAATCTTAAAAAAAAAAAAAAAGAAAAATGCTGGTTAAGGTATTTGTAACTTATTTGACACATTAAAAAATGATCTGATATAAACTTAGAATGTGATTAGAATAATGGAAACTTCAGGCCCAGCTTCTGTGATTTTCAAAGGGGAATACCAGGATGCCGGACTCCTCTACGTTCATTTGAAAAGCTTTGTCTCTATGTTCATTCTTCAGTACTTTCTTCCTTTTAAAAAGCAGTATTCAAATACCAAGGCATCACTTGACCATGATCAGCTTGTGCCAGCCAATCCAGTGAGGAAAGCTCTATCTATTACAGAAAGAGCAGCGTTTGCATTTAACTGCACTCCTCTGGGATGTATTTTTAGGAGGGTGCCTGTGCATGCACTCAAAATGCTGCTTGTGAGCATGACCCCTTTATGTTGGATTGTGGCACTGGCTCTGCTGCTGAGCCCAGGCGAGCTGAGGGGAGGCGTGCGAGCCTGCGCTTCTCTAGCCAGATGGAGTTCACACCCACTACAATTATGTTTGCAACACATGATTTGCTTAAGGTGCCTGTGGATGTTTCAAAAGAGTGGGGTGGTTTCAGTAAAGCAGTCTCAGAAGAAAAGCAGTATCAGCCCTTGGCATCTTTAGCACTGAAATTTTCCTTCAAGAAGCAGAAGCCTAAAGCCAATCTTTGTTTTTTTTTCACTTTGATGGAAAGTGTCACGAACTTTTCATTATAGGCTGGAGGGAAGCATATAGACTTGGATAATGGCTGTGTAAAGGCCTGTATCGGTGGATTTCCTGGCATGCAGAATTACTACTGTCATAGAACATGGAACCATAGGACAACTCAGGTTGGAAGGGACCTCCAGAGATCATCTGGTCCAGCCTTAGATGGAAAAGGGAATCTAGATGAGATTACCTAGCACCCTGTCCAGTCGTGTCTTGGAAACCTCCAATGCTGGGGAATCCACCACATCCTTTTGGAGGTTGTTCCAGTGAGTGCTTCATTATGGTGAAATCCACACCACGTAAGGAATCAGAAGGTTTGTGATGAGCTGTATGTATCATGCCAGAGCTGTTGCTCACTCTCTGACATCCTTAATAGCCACCTTGGCCCAGATACTTGTCATCCTGAGTGACTGATAATAACTTTGAATGCACTCCCGTGGTGATGCCATTATGCAGCTATGGCATTAAGATAATTTCAGCTTCTCTGGTTGCAAATGCCAATAACCAAATTCTGGATCTTGGCTCAGAACCAAACTCCAATTCCGGAGTAAATAGTGGCATTGTCAGAACAAGAACTTGGTGCATGAAACCTATATCCTCAATATGTATCAATAACTAGTGTTAGAATTTGCTGACACGTGAACATTTCCTGCTTCCATGGACGTTGGCAGCACAACTTCTATTGACCACAGTGAGATGGGATGTACCTCAGTGGGGTGATATTCTGACTCACGTGTTTCTGCCATTGATTTATAGAGTATCTACTGCCACAGCAGCTATTAACCTTCAGTTGCAGCAGGACTTCAATAACTGAAATACCACTCTGAGTTTTCTTTGTAACAGTCAATATGATTTGTTCTAGAAAAAACCCATAAACATATATTTAAAGAACCAACCTTATCAGATTTCCAGCTATCATAGGAAGATACTGCTTCAACATTTTTCTTCATCAGTCCTTAGTCATGAAAACAAAAATTTCAGGGGAACTTGGGGCTTTAGGGAGCAGGAAACCAATGTGTAAATTAATTGTGGGCTGATGAGAACATTGCTAGGACAGATGTTCAGCCATTCACACGGGCATTGCAAGAACTTCAAGCGAGATCTCACTTTCCTGGGAAGGATGAAATCTGGGAGGAAGGATGTATAGACAAGGAAACACAGGATAGGTCTGTACATGCATCTGCAGTCTGATTTGCAAAGATGCTGAGAACAGGCAACTTCTTCATCCCCCTTCTCTACTATTTGCTTCAGAAACCTATTTATGACACTGGAAACTGGGAAAGGTCAGAGATAAGTCCTGTGAATCTGAGAAGAAAGCTTCTTCCTGATGTGAACTGCAAACTGGTTTCACAAAGTCATGACTTGAGCAGAGAGGTATACGTTCATTAAAAATGATCCTTCTTCAGAACCTGCATTTGGGCCACATTTGTTTTGTGCATGCCCCAGTTGGCACAATTAGCTCAAATATCGCTGTCATGTGTCAGCTGCCATGCAGGTGATTGCAGCTAGAAAAGGCAAGAGCAGTGCCACGGCTGCTGTTCGTAAGTGCATAAGAGCACTAGACAGCCAGTAGCCTCCTTGAGGACTTGTCTTGCTCCTGAGCATGATCTAGCAGTGCAATAAAGAAGCTGGAAAGCAATGTGGATGGCTGTGAACTAAGGTGTTTCATGCACCAGTTACCCACTGCCATTAACTTAAATGCATCCAGGACCTAAAACCATCTTTGTGAGCACCAAAGACTTTTTCCTAGTAACATTAAAGAGTTACTTCTCTTTCTCATGTTGTTCTTTGCCTGTGCCATCCCTGATCATTCTCATCTTTGGGTTTTGTAACGAACTGTTTGCTCTGCTAGACCCTAGTAATTTGGGGACTGAACCCCAAGGGCCTTGGACAAGTCCTCTCCAGCTGGGGAGCAGGCAGTCACCAGTAAAGGCAGGCTGGGAAGAAGCAGGCTGCTGTAGTTTGTCTGTCCTGTCACTAGAGTGAGACATGCTCACAAGCATCCTGGTCTCCTCTTTCAGGAGGTGCTGAGCAGGCCTGTGGGGTGCTGGTGCTGGTGCTGGCATTGAGGGGGCACCCAGCACCATGGCAGGCCTTGGCATCCTCAGCAGGCTGGGGCTCGGGATTGGAAGCTCTCCAGGTTACCCCATTCTACTGCACAGACTTTTTTTTTTACAGTTGCCTCAGAATAGCCAAAGTGAAGGAGAGGGTGTGGGAGGGCCCCTAAAAATCCTTTGTCATGACCTCTTGATAGCCCCTGATTCCTGGGCTGATCTGAGCTGTAATCCAAGAGAGTCCTCAGAATCTTTCTGTTGACTTCCAAAAGTCTTTGAGCCAGACCACGACACTGCTCAGCCTGAGCGAGACCAAGCAGCATGATAGGTACTGCAGATATTTCTTGTTGAGGCAGCAAGGAGAGCAAACTTTTTACTGAAGGGTAAAAAGACAGCAGTAGTTCTGCCATCTAAATAAAATGACTCATTGAGGAAACTGCCCTCTCTCCCCTTCTATGAAATGCCCACCTGAAGACCCGTGATTCACGACAATGCGTTTCAGAGGGGCCCGTAAGGATGTTTTTTTGCTTTCCCCCATTTTTTCTTTTCCTCAGAGTGTGATGCCCTGCCAGTGAGTGACTTGTGCAGTCCAGACGGAGAAAGCAAGCTGTTAAAAGGTAGTGATTGCAGCACTGATCTCTTGCAGGCTCTGCAGTGTGAGGAGGTGGTTCTGAATCACAATGAACTTAATTGAACAAGAAATGGCATTGATTTTTCCTTTTCAGCCCTCCCCATTGCTCACAGCAAAGGTGCATTGAACCCTCTGCCCATGCCAAGCAGGAGAATTGCACAGCGCAGTAGAATGGAGATTTTTTACTTTTGTCCTATAATTAGCATGTATTTATTTTTAAATAGGGTAAAAACCAAAGCTCTCTAGGCTTTGAATTGTCATCGGGGAAAAGCACTGCTGGTGCAGAATGAATTTCAGGAGTCCAAGGAAGCAGGTTAGGTGAGAAGCCATAGCTTGGTCCATACTCCCGTGGCCAGGAAATAACATTGCTCTTGAGTCTATCTGGTTGTTGAAAGAACTAGAATGACACAATTGCCAAGGTGCCCAAGGGCTCCTAAAGGTCATTTTATATTATTTTTTTAACTTGGGCAGGTAAAGGTACATAAGCTGCCTCCAATCTGCAGGGAAACAAGGAAGAAAATCATCCCATACTCCAATTACTGAATCATTGTTATCTTTTGCCCCGTTAAGCTTGTTAACGCATAATTACATGTTTGAACAGCTAGTGACTTCCTGCAGAAGCTGTTAAACTTATCACTGAGCATCCCCAGGTGTTTACACTTACTTAGAAGTGTATGAGGTGCTTGTGAATTTTCCAGTGTCTCTCCTGTTAATTTTCCTAAAATGAAAAAAAAAAAAAAAAAAAAAAAAAAAGTGTGTGGGAAATTCACTAGCAAATTCACACTGGCAGCCTTAGTGCCCAGATCCCAGCTCTGGTATCAAAATTGGGTTCCCTGCAATGCTCAGCTTGTTTTTTTTCTTGAGGGGAATTCTTCAGTTGAGATTGCCAGGCTGAGCGGGGGAGGGAGGAATGGCTAAAGGAAATTTAGGTGCACAGTGCTAGGTAGAGCAGTGGATGCCATGTATCACAGTGAGATCAGCTTCTACCCTTAATAAACCCCTATCCCCAGCAGCAGGTATTGGTCAGAAGATCAATTTGACCTTGTGTTGGAAATGGGAGGGGAGGACAAACCCCATCATGCTGTCGATCCTGGCTGCCAGGACAGTGTTTTGGGGCTGTGATCAGCCTAAATGCTGGGGCTGCTCCCAAGAGCTGGCTGCTGCAGAGTCAGCACAACACCCCTCTCCAGCCTGCCTCCTGCCACTTGCTATTTTCATTGCCTTCTGAGGAGTGATTTAATGGATAGTGAGAATGTACAGGTTTCATGGAGAAGTCCTGTCATTACCTGCAATAAGAGCAGGATCAGACTCTTCTAGAGTTGATACAATTCCTGAAAGTGCTGAATGTTGTACAAGAACTGCATCAGTGTGCTGTATTGCAAGAAGATACATAAAATGAAGTTACTGGCATCCAAGAACTCTAATGAGGAAAACACAACCAAGAATTGCTGTTACCAAAAGCAGGGACTACACTGAGCAGCCTAAGAAATGAAACTGAAGGAAATGCCAATATTTTGTGTTTGCGTGCCTGTGAACTGCTTAGGCAAGCCTTTGACAGACCTCTGCTGCTCCTGCTCAGCATTCACGCTTTGCAGACTCACCTCCAAGCTCAGCAGAGAAGGCCATGAATTTCACTTCCTCCAAGCCCTCATCATAGTCACAAGAGGCTGGTTTTGCCATTATAAGGGAACAGGTGGCATTTCTGCTCTCCTGGTGAAGGGAAGTCTCTAACCAACAGCACAGGCTGAAGAAGCCAGCCAAGACCAGAATCACCAAGGCAATACAAAGTGTTGGGAAGAACTGGGTGGGACTGGGCTTCTCTCTGTGAAAACAAAAGCAGAGCCATTTGCCACAGCTCGTAGCAGTGGGTGTGGATGGGCATATCTTTTTCCAGCAAGACCTTCAGGCCAGCAGGTAAAGGCTATTGCAGGCCCTCCAGCCCATTCCCACAGCTAATGCCCTCGTCTCCCAGTGAGGAGGCTGCTGAGATATCGGAGGTTGGATGTGATCTCCTGGGGAGTGTCTTACATCTGTCGGCAGTGAGTGCATTTGAGGATAAAGCTGCACCATTCATCTCAAAAGTGAGGCAGCTGTTCAACTACTACAGATGTATTGGGTTTGGATTCTAACGTTTTCCAACAGAAAATCTTGAAACAGAGAAACAGTATGAGGAAGAACGATAGGAAGCCTAGCAGTCTGATAGTCTGTAGAGGCAATACAGTGAGACTACGAGGTATAGAGTTTAAAATCTAAAATATTTCATATATTAAGAATATTCCAGCAATTCCATTGTGAGGGTTACACCTAGCTTTACACCTAGCTAAGCCTCCTTTTCCTAACTTTCTGAAAAAAGCTGCTTTCTACTCGCAATTTTTCAATTACTTTCTCTAGCCAGAGAAGGATTTTTGCGTGTGTAAAGTCTGAGGTTAATCTGACAAGGATTCTTAGATGAGCCTCTATATTGAGACTGGGTTTTCTTGTTGGTATAGGATTTTCAGTTTGGGGGATTTTTAAATTTTATTTTTAAACACCCTATTTCAAAACTCAAGGTATGGAAGCATTTAATGTGACTACTTAGCTTTCTTATCAGAAAAAGTTATTCTCCTATAAATATTTTAACAAGGACACTGTTTTGTTTGAAGAATTCTGCAGTGCAATTGTTTTAACACATGCCTCTGACTTTAATCTGCTTCATGCCAGCAACAACCTATGCACTTATTTAAAGAAAAAGTCTACCTACCTGCCTAAGGTGCTGTGCTTTTACAAGAAAAGCAGACTGGAAAATCCTCTTCTATCTATGCCAGAATTTTATGAATGAGAAGACAACCTTAGGAAAACTAGAGAAAACTGGGCAAACAGCTTAAAACCTCCTAGAAGATCCATATTTTTTCCTTTATCTTGCTAATTTCTGCAGTTTTTTGCTAGTTAAATGGGCTGCGAGATGTGCTCGTGTGGCTGCTGCTGCTGAATGTGGTGGTACAGGTAGGCTCTGATGGCTGGTGTGGGCCCAGTGAGGACAGATGAGAGGCACAGGGGAGATGCTGGTGGTTTCAGGGTTGCTGGTGATGGGATGGTGACAGTCAGCAAGGGCTGCTGGGGCTCTTATCATCAGCAGCTTGCTGTGAGGTCCTGTGGCAAATGCAGCCAGCCTCCTCCCTCCCACCCTGCAAAGAGACAACAGAGGAAATGTCATTGTCTGCTCTCTGTGTATGACTAAGGAAACTCTGCCTCCCATCAATCTTGTGAGGAGCATTAGGTGTGTCTTGGTGCTTCTGGGACGTGGCTGAGAAGGGGAGTTGACCTTCCCTGCTGCTTTGGACAGTCAGCTTAATCTTCATGCTGGACTTCCTAGTTCACAAACAACATTTAGTTACATATTTTATATAATAAGTTATATAGTTTACCTGTTACTTATCCAAATAATTTAGTTGCAAATTCTATTGATTATCACGCCTGTTGCTAGAAGCATTAGATGCAGGTGCAGTGCTGGGCACTATTAGTACCAGCATCACCTTATGGCTTGTTTCACTCCAGAGTCTGCCCGGGTGACCACACTCCTACCAGCTCTGGTGAGACTCAGGTCTGGCATTGCAAGAATATTTGGGCCCAGGAGCTGTAGACTGTAGGAGGTTTTCAGGCTCTATCCAAGCAAAGGAGTCCCAGATAACATGAAAACCTAGCTGGCCTTTCTTGGTGTTCAGTTGTTGTCTAACTGGCAGCAAATCACACCAGTATCTCCAGAGTGCTAAATTACTTTATTCCTCACTGTTTATTTTGGTAGGTTGGAAAGATTTCTCTTTCACATCAGTGGGACTGAAATGCAGCACAGTGAAGTGGAAGATAAATCTGAAGTGCTATCAGGTTTCTCAAATCCTAGCCCATGCTCTGCTCACTGGGGACTCCTCCAGCTCTGCAGCTGACCTGCATTTAACCTTATATTTCTTGCCCTTGCAGCTCCTGGGCTTTAAAAAACAGGTCTGCCTGGATATAATCCTGGTTCTTTCTGTTCCTTTCTTCATCCCTGATTTCTGATTGTTAGAAGAATGGTTGATGGAGCTCGTTGTTTCTTTCATGTGATCCAACAGATCCACCCATTGTGGAAATACATCTTGTTTTCCCTTGTATGGTAAGAATTCACCAACAGAAAATACTATTTCTGTTTTATTGCTTTATGTTGTTTGTTTGTTTGTTTCCTTGTTTGTTTGTTTCCACTAGGAAATTTTCTTTAAAATAAAGTTTTTTCTTACTTATGCCCCTTTGCTTTATTTCCAGCTTCTATGATATTCTCTTCCTTTCCTCTTCCTGTTTTCTTACTGCTTCTGTTCACAGACATGTACTTCACCCAAACTCACTTTGTAAAGCATTGCCAGTCACACCATGTGACTTTTCACTGGCCACAGTGTGCTGTCTGTATTTTGGATGATGGTCCAGGTTGTTTAAGCTCTGTCTCTATAAGACAGAGCTTAAACTCTGCTCTGCTAAGCCCAGTGTGTCTTTCAGGCCAAGAGATTGCAATCTAACATCAATCATAACACTGTTATTTAAGTTGGTAGGGTTGAAAATTGTGATTCTATTCATGATTTATTCATTGGTTTTTAACATTTACAGGTTTTTGAGGAGCTATCTTCAGCTTCAGTCACTGTATTATGCTTCTTTATGGCAGCAGCTCCTACCTGTCAGTGGCCCCTCATGTCCTTTCATGTGTGAGTTGAATGGAACAGAACAGGACATCTGCTACCATTACCGGGGATCCATGTTGTATCCCTCTCCATCTTGGACTACATTTGATGAAAAGCTCCCCTGATAGCTCATAGAACTATTTAATCATACAATATCCCAGGTGCAAGGTCCTGCACTGGGGTCAGGGCAATTCCAAGTACTAACAGAATGTATTCAGAGCAACTCTTAATAAGAGAAGGATTTGGAAGCTTTGGTAAATAAGAAGCTTGACATGACCTCAAAATGCACACTTGCAATCCAGAAAGCCAACCATATCCTGGGAGGGGATTGTGCACCTCTACTCTGCTCTGGTGAGACCCCATCTGGAGTGCTGCATTCAGCTCTGAGGCTCTCAACATAAATATATATACCTGTTGCAGAGAGACCAGAGGAGGGCTGGGAAGGTTCTCAGGATGCTGGAGCATCTCCAGTGCCCAACCACCCAAACCTGCTGGGGGTTCTAATATCCCAGCCTAAACTTTCCCTGACAAAACTTCAGGACATTCCGTTGGGTTCTGTCACTGGTCACCAGAGAGAAGAACTCAGTGCCTGTCCCTCCTCTTCCCATCCAGTGGAAGCTGTAACTGCAATGAGGTCTCCCTTTTGTCTCCTCTTCTCTAGGCTGAACAATCCAGGTGCCCTCAGCTGTTCCTCATACGGCTTCCCCTCAAGGCCCTTCACCATCCTCGTGGCCCTTCTTGGAAGGCTCTCTAATAGCTTTCTATCCTTCCTGTATTGTGGCACCCAAATCTGTCCCCAGCACTCGAGGTGAGGCCGCCCCAGTGCAGAGCAGAGCAGGACAATCCCCTCCCTTGCCCGGCTGGCGATGCTGTGCCTGATGCCCCCCAGGACACGGCTGCCCCTCCTGGCTGCTGGGGCACTGCTGACTCATGTCAGCTTGCCATAAACAAGGACCCCCAGGTGCCTTTCCATGGGGCTGCTTTCCAGCCTCTCATTCCCCAGTCTGTCTGTACATCCAGGGTTGTCCCACCCCAGGTGCAGAATCTGGCACTTTCCCTTGTTGAATTTCATACAGTTGGTGATTGCCCATCTCTCTGATTTGTTGAGGTCTCTGAGGGGCCACTCTGCCTTCAAGTGATTGAACAGCTCCTCCCAACTTAGTATCATCAGCAAACTTACTTAGTATACCTTTGATCCTACATCCAAGTCATTTATGAAGATGTTGAAGAGCACTGGTGGTGAATAGAGCCGTGCAGAACCCCACTAGTGACCGGTCACCAGCCTGATGTCACTCCATTCACTATATACCTTTGTGCCCAACAGAATCCTGCTATAGATCTGGAAGGGTCACACAGAAGGGAGAGTAGTGAGAGTAGCAGAATGTTCACTTCATTATAGGAAAGGTCAAACAATTAATGTAATGAGCTCCACAAAGTGGATAAGGGTATAAGTGTATAAAGATCATCAATGCACAGACTTAAAAGACAGCATTGTAGCAAACTCCAGAAGCAGTTTCACTAACTTAAGAAAATTCTGAGTCTATGATGGCACTTGTCACAAGAGGCAAAAAAACCCTCAACAAACCCAAAACAAACATCTCCCCTGTGAATCCTGTTCCAGGTCCTTGACGGTAGAGGACTGCTAGGCACAGAACTATTAGTATTATTAACTTGAAATTGCATCTTGAGAAAGTGACTGAACTTGGAAAGCTGGAGAGAAGAATTCCACTGAGGAACCACAGAGCTGGTGGGGGACATAAAACCGTTCATTATTCTTCAGGTCTGGGGAAAATTACAGCAGAAGTAAAGAATTTATTTTGAAATACATTCTGGTTATTTCAGACACTAAGTGAAATTTGCACCAGCTGAATTGTTAGCATGCTTTTTTTTCTTAAAGGCAAGAAAATCGTGTAAAGACATGGCACACATGGGGTGCATTCTTTTTTTTGTTTTTGAAGCGAGATCTAAATTAGTGCAATCTGAATTAGTCTGATAAACTTAGGGTAAGACTAGTCTGGACTTTTGTAACTGGGAGCCATACCCTATAATGCACAGCAGACAACACACAAGCCATCTCTCAGGAGCTGTGATTAAGGATGTGGTAGTGGCTCATTCCTGCCCCAGAGCTGAGCCCACCAGGAGCTCAGAGACTTAGGAAGGAAATGCTCTTCCTTGATCCTGTGTTTCTATTAAGCTGATTTAATCACTCGAGCTGAGAATTGCTCCGTCTTTGTCTCTAATTTCTTCAGAATATCTAGATGGCCTCAGGGGATAGAAAAGTAATATTTACATATAGGATCATAAAAGAAGAGCTACTCCAGGCTAAATTTTGCCTTTTGATGCATATGAGTTGATGATAAAGGAATATCTTGGGCTAAAGAAGGAATCAGATTTACATCTCATGTAAAGTCTTGGGTTTGCTGCTGCAAGATTAAACAATCAATTTTAAATCAGGGGTTTATGGCAAGTGATTGTTGGCTTGTTTTTGTAGTAACAGTCACCATTAAAGACTTTTTCAGTTTCTTATTGAAGACACAAAAAGGGAGGGGCAAATGGTTAAAGCACTTGAAATATAAGGCAGTAAATTTTATTGTATGAACATCTTTTTTTCTGCTCCCTTACCAATTAGAGGGAAAATGTTACATTTTCTTATATTGTTGGTGAATTTAGGATTGGTCTTGTGTCCTGCATTGTGGGAGAGGAAGAGTTGGGAATCCTTCCTGACCTATGGCAGTGGCTATCCATTCTGGTTACTCTTTTAGAGAGACAACACGCAAACCACACACAAAGTGAGAGAAAAACAGAGCAAATCCCATCACAAAGGTTACTGTCTTCCACACGTTTTTGGGTTTTTTTTGAGCAAACTGTCTGGAGAAACACAGATTCATCACAGCTGCTTCAGGAACTGGCAAGCTCCTAATTATGTTTCACTGTTCTGGGTATTACTTCCAGGATATTTTTTGGATCACACATGATAAAAGGTGACTTTGACTTAGCTAGTCATTAACTAACAAGCACAAAAAGGACAGAAATAAGGCAGTGAATGAAAATTATGTAGGAGGGAGAGAGTGACTTCAGGAATCACTGAGTCATATTCTAGCCACTGCTGCAGGTGGTGTTGCCAACCTGAAGCAGCAATGGCTTGACGACTGCAGGAAGATGCAGCCAGGGTGGTGATGTTTGCTTCTTGGAGAAGGCCACTGTACCTTCCAGTGGCCTTGAAATAAATTACACTCCTCCAAGAGATATTGTGGCTTCATCTTGTTGGTGGAATCAATCCACAAATTCAAAGTTTCTGACTCGTGTCAAACCCTGATGTTGGCAAGGCCAGGAGTGTATTGTCTGCTCTGTGATCAGCAATATCACAAGTAACTCAGAGAGAGAACACAGGCAGCTCTATGGGAAGCTTTTAAATGTAAGTTTTGACACAAAAAAAGGTTTGGACAGCTTGCATACAAAAATAATTTCCACATCTGTATGTGCAGCTGGCTTGAGCCTGTGTGGAAGCTCGTGCAGCTGGACCAACAGGACATCCTCAGAGTCTGCATTTGCAGCTACAAATTAGCCCTCACTGACAAGAACAGTTGGTGGCTATCCCAGCCATGGGTCCAGAAGGTGGTCATCGTGGTGTTTTGCAACAGCAGCTTGGCTAATACCTAATTTTCTATTCCCTCAGCGGCTGAAGAGCAGCCTTCTTATGGTAACATCCATCAGTCACTGCTTTGTAAGGTGTGAATTTGGGGCAGGAAGACCTAGGGGAGCTGCAAGTCCAGTCACACAGCTCAGGGGATTTCTGAAGGAATAACAAAACTAAAAATTCCTTTGTATAATCTTACAATAGATTTGAATTTTTAAAGGAAACCATCCCTTAAACAGCTCTCTATATTCTGTCTCTGTATAGACTTTCATCTGGGGACTAGCCTTCTTGCTTATCTTACTGAAAATAGTTTTCCAGTGCTTCAAATTTTCAAGGGATTTTGATAAGGTGAGGAGGAATTTTGCTTGTACACAAGCCGTGAGAGAACTTTTGGCATTTCTCTTCACACTGGTGCGTTTCTGTCTCCAGTTGGGACCCATCTGAGTCCCTCCACTTGGCTGCTGCCCTGCTGTCCTTCATGCATACGCAGCAAGACATCCATTTTCACTCTTTTCTCCAGTTCAAATAATCTTGTAATCTGATAAAAAAGGCTATTACGGAGACTGAAAAATCATAAAAAGTGACAAGTCGTGTCCCCTCCTGACTTTCCCGACATTACCTTTCACTCAAGCTGCCAGGAAGCAGCATCTGCTTCCCTTGTTATTCTGGCATTTCCTCTGCATGACGAAGAAAAATCCTCTTCCTCATTACCAGCCACGCATTGCATCCTGCTTTGCACCTGCTTCTTGTTTTCCCAATTATTTTCCTTACTTTAGTTTACAAGTCTTAATTTAGAAAGGAGTGAGCAAATGTAATTCTTCCCAGATACATTTATTCTCCTCCTTACCAGTCCACTGAAATGCCATGCTTCCTTATTCCTTTCCTTCCTCTTCTCTTTCTGTCTGCTCTGATCCACTTCTTTTCCCAGCCTTTGCTGTTTCACCTCTCCTCCCTCTTCTCCTTCAGACTGGATGCTCCTGCTCTGTGGTCAGCAGTGGGATGGATGATCTGCTCTGTTGTGTGGTGCAAGGAAGGCTTGAAGCAGCAGCTCTGCTTGGCACCAGGAGCCAGCCAGCCCCAGGGCATTGCACCTGGTGTCCCCTTTGGGACCAACTTCTTTGTATTCCAGAAGAAACCAACTGGTGACGGCTCACAGGTTTGATGATGGTGGTGGTGGGGCTCAGGCCAGTGCAAATGACCTGCTCTGTTTTTAATTCCTCAGGCCTGGAGGAATGGAGCATCACAGAAATTGCCTTTGAACCACTAGGAAAAAGCTGTAAATTCAGGGCAAGTCTCAAGCAATCTCACACACCTCCAACACCTCATTCCTTGTAACTCCTCAGAACACCATGGTGACAGACAGCTGTCGTGTGACAGTGGTCCACTCCCTGTGAAAGCTTTTCCAGGCGCTAATAACAGCAATCAAACTGCCTCAGAGCCCAAGGCAAATGTTTTCTCCAACATATATTGGCACAACTTAATACAGATAAGCTGCCTGTGAAACACATAACCTCAAAGGGGTTGCCATTTCTGTCTCAAAATTTCCCTTAATTTGACGAGAATAGCTGGTGACAAGCAAGTCTCAGGGTGGTTCTTGGAGGGACAGGCTCTGCACTCCAACAGGAGTGGGGGTGGTGGGGTTTGACCTCCAGCTTCTGTCGAGCGCTCAGATTCCTCTCCAGCCTTTGGCCTCTGAGCAGAGAACGCCGTGATGTGGCTGTGACTTGGACAAGCATGGAATGCAAATGTGCCTTCCTATCAATTAAGCAGGAAGAAACAATCATTTGGCTGCAAATATCCTGACTGCAAAAGCAAGCAGTTTAATTACTGCATCTTGCTGAACTTCAGCTTCATTGAGAAATGGAGTCTAATTCTCTTCCCATGGGGGCGACTGCACTTCTGTTCCCTTAAGGAGCATGGTAATTTTTCTTTTTGTGGTCCTCATGGTTGGTTAAAAATCAATTTTCTTTATCCTAATTCTATCTACATAAAATCCTGCTGTGTGCTAACTGCAGCCACCCCTTTGAGCCTAAATGCCTACTGTGATGACTTTTCTTAGGTGAACTCTACCTCATAAGTGTTGTGTCATTATTTAACATGATCAAAAGCTATTATAATGGGTCTGTATAATTAAAGCAATTAATTTAACTAATTACCTTTTTTTTCTGTAAGGAAAACAGATATATGTAATAAAGTAGTGCTCTTGTCTTAATCTTCCATCTTATTCCTATACAAATTGAGCCTCCCACATGTGGACCTTTTTGTCATTTCATAAAAATAGAAAAAAGCAATTTAAGAGGATCTAGAAATTCTCCAGGACATGTAATTAAGAGCTTGGTCTATTTGTCTGCCTAGCTTTCATAATCTACCAAATATTACTGCTTCTGGTCTAAAAGCTGGGGGATATGCTCTACTAGAAGGTCTGTACTAGACTGTGTTTCTTTCAGCCTAGCACACACTAAAATGTCTCATCTGCAAAAATTTGGGATTTCAACACTTAGCATGAAAGAATAACAGAGGTGGAACTACTATTAAGAAAAATTATTCACTTGGTTTTCATTATTCACCCCACCTGCTTCCTCAAATGGCTCAAATCCAAATGTTTTGACACTCAAATCCTGACATCAACCTGTGATTGTAAAGTTAGTGCATTTTTTAGCTGTTAAGGAGCTGTATGTTGTCAGTTTGTCACATGCTGTAAACTGGCACATCTTTATTGAAGCCAGTTGTACTCCGTTGACTCCATGCAAAATAAATAGTTGGTCCGTTGTATTCTAAATCTTTATCCAATTCTAATTAAAACCAAATAATTCTCTTGCCACCTTCCTAGAGAGCCAGATCAGACTCTGGGAAGCAATGAGGAAAACTGTAATTTGTGTGATTTTTTTAATACCATACCCGAGGAATTATATTTATGCAAATGTCCTTGGCTGAAATCCAGCAAGCAGAGCTGGATTCAAACAACCTTCATCCCCCCAACTTGAGGGTCCCAGAACAAATGCAAAGAACTCTATAAAATATTTAAATTTCAGGGCTGAGGTCACTTATACTAAATGGCACTCCTCAGCTCCAAATGCCAACCAGCTGACCAGAGAGAAAAATTTATTGGTGCTCATCTCTGATAGGATAAGAAAAATCTTAAAGTTTAAAATTTGTCCTTTCATCTTATCAAGAAGCCATAATGGATGAAAGTAACTTGCTACACGATTCTAGTTCAGTGAGAAGAGGGAAAAGAAGTGTGACAATGAGTCATCTGGTACAAAGCATCAGAATTCAGTAAATAAAGCTTTTTTTTTTTTTTCCAGGCAAACCGCCTTTTATCTGATAAGGTCTGCATGACAGCTGTGTATTTCCAAGAGTGCCATTCTCTGGAGGCAAGAGAGCTAAAGAATACCAGGAAGTTATGGGTAACCTACTTCTCTTGTGTATTACCTCACATGCTCCTTTTTTCAGAGCTTCTATCTCAGCAAGCCAGAGGAATCATGGGCAGTGCACACACTTGCAAAGCTGTTCCCCACCGAGACTGACCCCCAGATCTAACTCACATCCTTGGACTGCTCACTTACAGGTTTACAGTGCCCTCAATCAGTCCCACAAATAAAAACAAGGAACAGGGACTGCTGTTAAGAAGAGGCTCTGAATTAGAAACCTTGTGATTTGCTGCTGGCACAGACAGACAGGCACAACCTTGTCAGCCCTGCTAATAAACTTCAGTCACAGAGCTGACCTGCTGACAGGCTCCACAAGCTGATGATATCTTGCAGCTCTTAGCCAAAGATCCTTTCACATGTCCATGCAGAAGGTTTTTCTATGATATTATTTTTAGATTAAGGTTTTTATTAGAGAGCTAGAGTGAAAAGAGAACATGAGGAAGAGGGGAGGGCTGTGACATCAATATTTTCAAATGCTTCTCCCTTGCCCCCTGCTCCTTAATCTATGCTGAGTTACCATTCAGTGATGGAGCCCTGCAACTCCATTCATCTCCCAGCAAGAACCACAACACAGCAGTGCTGGATATTGATATGCTTCATGGAAGGCGGCCCCAGCCCCAGGAACCAGCTCTTTCAAGAGAGGATGGAAGATAATGCATGGCTGTTGGCAGGCAGGGAGTGGTGAACTAAATGACTTTAGGCTCAGTGTAACATCTCAGTCCTGCTCTACCCTGGGCTGCCCACGGACACTGCTCTGCTGAGTCCTCACCTCTCATGAGCTGTCTGTGCCAAGGTTATCCACTCTGCACATCACAGGATACACCTGCTGGGGAGGCACCTGCCCTGTGCTGTACCACCTCTGGAAAGATCAGAGAATCAGAATTATAGAATACCCTAAGCAGGCAGGGACCACAAAGATCATCGAAGTCCAACTCCTGTCCCTGCTCAAGACAGCCCCAAGAGTCACACCATGTGCCTGAGAGCATTGTCCAAGTGTTTCTGTCAGGCTTGGTGCTGTAACCACTTCCCTGGGGAGCCTGTTCCAGTGCCCAACCACCCCCTGAGTTAAGAACCTTCTCCTGATATCCAACCTAAACCTCCCCTAACACAAACCCAGGCCATTCCCCCAGGACCTGTCACTGGTCACCACAGAGATCAGTGTCTGCCCCTCCTCTTCCCCTCACAAGGAAGTTGTAGACTGCAATGAGGTCTCCCCTCAGTCTCCTCTTCTCCAGGCTGAACAGACCAAGTGCCCTCAGCCCCTTCTCATACGGCTTCTCCTCAAGGCCCTTCACCATCCTCGTGGCTCTCCTTTGAATCGTCTCTAATAGCTCTGTATCTTTCTTATATTTTGTTGCCCAAAATTGCACACAGGACTTGAGTTGAGGCTTCACCAGCACGAAGTAGAATGGGACAATCTCCCCCTTCGACCAAATGGCAATAACAGAGATACGAGATCCCTCTAGCACCCAGAGCACCTTGCATCTGTCCTGACAGTGGCATCTCTCCTGACAGTGGCCCACCGATGTCTGGATGTGAAAAGTTGCCTTCAGAGGTACTTGTGGTCTCCATTTTGGGAAATAAATATGTGTGTTCATGCCGTCTTCCAAGTCCCTTGAGATTCCTCTTTCTCTTTCCATCAGTTCCAACTCTATCCCTTCTAATAGCTTTCCTTTCTCTGTCCCCTCTCTTTTCACATGGCAGACTCTTCTGTCCCTTCTCCACTGACCTGGCTGGATTTACCAGCCCCTCTCGTGGAAATCCTCTATGAGAAAAAAATGTCAATTCTCTTTTGAACTTTTCATTGCCTGAAGCAAGAGGTGTAGCTCCAACCTGTGATGACCAGCTGACTGATTGGGACATCCAAAGATCTCTCTCCCCAGCCAACGCTTCCAAATGTAGGTTTTGTCCTCTTCATATAGATACTCCAGCATAAGGGTGAGCAGGAAACCGGGCAATTTGGCTACTTCATACAGCCTCCATCACTGGTGGGTAGCTGATTAGACAATTGCACGAATTCCTCTCTATGTCTTAATACAGAATCTTCTGGAAACCTAGCTGTTTTTACGTGTAATTGTCTCTCTCAGACCTTTGTTGAAACATTCCTTGTTTTGCTACAAGCTCGTGCCATGAGCAGAGTGTTTGCAGGGCCATCCCATGCTTTGATGTACAAGCCCCTCCTGAAAATGGACCCTTCATGGGCTATAACGGAGAAACTCTTGGTGGATGAGTCCCCTTCTGTCACTGCCAGGTTTACAGCGTGTCTGTCCAGAAAAGCTGAACACCTCTTGACTGGTGCTGCAATATCCTTTCCATTAAAGGCCTTGCTGTGGTCTCAGTCCTGGTGTGACCATTTAGGCTTTGAGCAGGGAATGTTAGCTTGGGGTGTTCAGGTGGAATTTGCCAGGCAAGGATGCAGCCCCGCAGATTTTCAAAGGTGCAGCAAGATAAGTGCTGGTAATAGAAAGAGGAAGGCTCAAAAGGAATTCTTTACCTGGCAATATCCCTTTAAACCCATGACTCATCATCACAAGTGCACTTCCGATTCTCTTTCCATTCATATCTCAAGGACCAATACCTCAGTTCATGAAAATTTTAGGCAGTTGCTCTTCCGTGTGGTATTTCAAATTCTGGCTAATGGATGTGNTGCTTTAATTCCTCTGTATGTCTTAACACAGAATCTTCTGGAAACCTAGGTGTTTTTACATGTAATTGTCTCTCTCAGACCTTTGTTGAAACATTCCTTGTTTTGCTACAAGCTCGTGCAATGAGCAGAGTGTTTGCAGGGCCATCCCATGCTTTGATGTACAAGCCCCTCCTGAAAATGGACCCTTCATGGGCCATAATGGAGAAACTCTTGGTGGATGAGTCCCCTTCTGTCACTGCCAGGTTTACAGCGTGTCTGTCCAGAAAAGCTGAACACCTCTTGACTGGTGCTGCAATATCCTTTCCGTTAAAGGCCTTGCTGTGGTCTCAGTCCTGCTGTGACCGTTTAGGCTTTGAACAGGGAATGGTGGCTTGGGGTGCTCAGCTGAAATTTGCCAGGCAAGGATGCAGCCCCGCAGATTTTCAAAGGTGCAGCAAGATAAGTGCTGGTAATAGAAAGAGGAAGGCTCAAAAGGAATTCTTTACCTGGCAATATCCCTTTAAACCCATGACTCATCATCACAAGTGCACTTCCGATTCTCTTTCCATTCATATCTCAAGGACCAATACCTCAGTTCATGAAAATTTTAGGCAGTTGCTCTTCCGTGTGGTATTTCAAATTCTGGCTAATGGATGTGGGTAGCACAGATGACTTTGTTATGAATGAATAGTGCTCTGGTGAATAAGTCCATGCACTTCTCCAGCTCCTCTCCAGAACATGTGAGGCTGTGAGTGGGTTTGACAGGGTCAGACTTTGACATCTGAAATGGAGCAATGATGGAGCAGCTGCTGCTTCATATGCTTGTCAGCCGTAGCCTCAGAATGCAAAACAACCTGGATTTCAGGGCTTTGCTTTAGAGAGAAAACCCTTTGAGTCAAGGTGCAGGTCTAGGCATAATGCAAGGTCTTATCCCACATTATTGCATTGATTATTGTAATTATGTCCTTTCAGGACACTTTCAAGCTACGCTCTATCCAATTATAGCTGTTTTAAATACCTTTGTACTGTACATCATGTGGTGCTGGAGAGAGGAGGTAGTACATGCATTTTATTTAGTTTCTTGCTCTTACAGTAAGGCTTTTTATGGCAAGAGAGTTGGCATTATTCATATTCCTTATTTCACTGATGGCTATATATGAAGCTATCTTCCTGTGCACCACGCCAAAAATGTTCTTATAAATGTGTTTCTGCAGTGCAGAGTGTCCAGTTTTATGCAGGGATGAAGAATAGGCCCTCTGTACTCTTGGCCCATTCTTTTGTGTTGGGTTTATACATTGAGTTGTCATACACTTCTTTGCAACAGAACACACGAAATTGTGGTATCATTGAAGTCCACAGCAGCAGTGCAGATGACTTCAGTGGGAAAAGGATTTCTCCTTGAATATCTACATATGTTGATCAATAGTGTTTAGAGGAGCTAAACCTCCTGGGCTCGTTATGAAGGGAGCGGCTTTTCTAGATTTCTTTCTTCCACCCTTTTTTTCCTTCCTCCTCCTTCACAATTTGGGGGTGATTTTTTGTTTGTTTTTTGTTTGGTTGTTTGGTCGATTGGTTGGGGTTTTTTTGTTTGCTTGGTTTGGGTTTTTACTTGCCTAAACTTGAAGACAAACTTTCAGCACCAAGGCTTTAATCTGTCCAAAAATGGATCGTCCTTCCCTCTGTGCAGAGGGTGAGAGCAATACTGATATGTAGTTTACTTCCACCACCTTTAATGGATTTAAACAATGGCTTCTTTTCATCCCTTCATGGAAAATTATCTCAGACTGGGAGAACTTCCACAAAAGCCATTCACAGATGAAAGTCACACTATTTCCAGTTCTTTAAACTGCTTTTCCACCCCACAGAACACCTCTCCTCTCCTCTCCTCTCCTCTCCTCTCCTCTCCTCTCC
>VWZT01004626.1:1176382-1276563 GCA_013397055.1 Pachycephala philippinensis
CTCTCCTCTCTCGTATCTGCTCTGACCTGTTATTCCTCCGTCCCAAGCTGAGACCCTCTGACCCTTCTGCCCCAATCCTGCCGCTTTCCAGCAGCTCTGACAACCTCTCTGAATCCAGCCCATTGGTTGCAAATGCCTGCAGCCTCCCCGCTGCTGAGCAGTGGATTTGCCAGACAGGTCTCCCACCATGGCACAGTTTGAGGTATTGGTGATTCCCACTGGGGCAGAGAGAGAGGAGGAAAACAGGTCTGTGCTGTTTGGCAGCCTGCTGGGTAAAGCCTGCTGGTTTAACAAGGGAAAGAAAGGGAAAGAGATTATTATCCACTTTTTTTCCCCCTAAGTTTTCCCTCTCTGCTTTCAAAGAATGAAGGTCAAAATTGAATGTCAGCATTTCCTGTGCATTTATCAAGTGTCACCAGGAAAAGGAACCCCAGGTGAGAGTCTGTGGCTGTCCCATGCTCCCCGCTGGTCCCACTGCTCAACTCTCAGCGGTGCTGGCCCACAGCAGCTAGTTTGTGTAATGAAATCCCCCAGCCATCCCAGACTTCAAATTGTGTTTGGGAGCATCAGCCTCGAGTTTGTGTTGCTATGAGTTAATGTCTTCTGGTCTCTGAGTCATTGCTGATGAATATTCGGGTGTTTGGAGCCTCATCCCTTGCACACATGAACACTTTCCAGCAATGTTAATGAGATTTGCAACCAATCCTTGTTGACTAGAGCATAGCCAGAGCCAAGAAGAGCAAACAATTGAGGAACAAACTGGCATGCTGCCATAATCCAAACGTCCTGATAGCCAAATTCTGACCTGCTGACCATAATGCTTCTAGAGTCAAATACTTCAAAATTACATGTACCTTTGCTTTCTCCTGCATAAAAATACTTATTTCTAGTCAAAAACAGAAAAACAAAAAGCCCTACAATGTCCAAAAGCTATTTCTGGGACATGTCTGAAAAATACCGACTTAACACTTCTTAAAGTCAGCATGAATATAAAGTTTCAGTAATTCAGGAGGAGGGTATAGGATACTAAAATGCTCTAAACCCCTTGAATTGTGGGATTTTTTTCCAAAAGTGACCATAATTGTGATAAATTTTTCAGTTTAAGCTCATGCAGACCTCCTAGTCTCTATAGTTGCTCTTCTTATAGTAGCAGGCACTGAGATCCTGTATGTAAATCATGTTGCAGACTCATTAGTGTTACTGCTGCTTGGTTGCTAGCTGAGACACCAGTTCTGATTTAGGGTATTTTGACACTTAGCAACAAACTAAGCTTTGTGAGCAGGTGGCTGAGCCAAAATAGTAGCAGAGTTCGCAGTTAGCTGAAATAATAACAAGGAATTGCTGGTCCGAATATGCTTTCTTTCTTGATTTATTAAAACAGCTTACAAAAAACTCGTTTGTGAAGGATCCACTCCCACGAGACACCTGCTTCGGAGGCACCATAATACAGGTGTTTTGCTTTGCACACAGAGGAACAGTCGCCACACCCAGAGTGTCCAACCCGTGGATCCATTCACCTGTGGTGGCCAAAGTAACCAGCAGCCTGCATGGCTTGCCTACCCAGGAGATTTTTGGCAGCTCAGTTCTAAGCTCTCCCAACAGCTCCTTCCATCTGCAACTCTAAATACACCCCCCTTCCCAGATCTACATTGCTGTTCTCTCTGCCTAAAGGATTGGAAGTTGTCTCAGATGGTCTCTCCCAGTCCTGGTGTGGCAATTCCCTTTCTATCACTCCACTTACGCTGTATAGAGAGGGAAAGGACATCCACCTTTCCTTTGCGGGTCTCAGTGATACCTTGGATCAAGGACCTCCTCTCACTGTTCTCCAACCTGGCTGATGAAGTTGGCCATCACCTGCCCAGCTTCACAAGCAAAACAACTTTGTAGGCACTGGAGATAGTATAAAGTTGTCACTGTGTGCAGTGCCTGCAAACTTTTCCTTTCTGAGAGGGAAGGAGACAACTTCCCCTCACATGAGACCCTCTCAATATGTCAGATAGCCAGATTAAAACAAAAGAACAGCCAAAAAATCAGAGGAGAGACCAGCTCTCCACTTTGGACAATGTGCATTTATACCCTCTGGTCACTTTTTGTTCCTTTTATGCTGCACGTTTGTAGTCTAATGCAGGGATTTGAAACCCATGGCTGAAGGTCAGACACAGCCTGAAAATTGATCTGTCATGGCCTGTGGCCACTCAGTTTTTGAAGGCATGACTGCTGGCTTGCTCAATGGCCAGAGCTCCAGGGGTGGCTGGCCAGCAGTGGTTGAAAGGGCAGCAGAGCTCTTGTCAAGAGGGGAGATCCCACCCTGGCCTCAGGGCTGGAGGATGGTGCTTGGGGATGTCCAAACATCCATCTGCTCCTCGCAACTCTGTGATTTCACTGCGAGGCTGTGAGCAAGCCTCTTCCAGAGCTCTTGTGTTCTGCAAAATGGGGCTAGAAATAGAAATTTGTCTCATGCGCGAGACTTGCCATCTGTTTGGGAACCTTGCTAGCAGGTTCACCAGCTGAAAGTTAAGTGTTGAAGGCTTTGTATGGGAGGATGAGAAGGTGTATGTGTGTGTGGAGGGGCAGGTTGGAGTGGTAGCCTTGCAAAAGTTCGTGCAGCAGTCGTGAAAGCAGCAGAAGGGACTGGGGGCACAGCCTTGGTAGAGATGCTGCGGGTGTTTCCAGTGTACCGAGTCGGACACGAAGCTCCACACTCAGGCTCACAGGCCAGTGAGTGGTAGGTACTTGGTAGCTTCCTTATGGGCATGCAGCCTGAACCACTTTAGAGGGCAAAACTTATTTTCAGAAGGCAGAGGAACATTCTCTAGGAAAATAAGCTTTCTTGCAGCATGAACTTGCAGAAATTGCTAGTCACTTTCTAAAATCCTGCCAGTTTACATTTACAGATCATTATGTATAAAGAACTAAGTTTTATTAACAGTTGCAGAAGAAATCAATGAAGGTATTGCAGAGAATTGTGATCCCAATGAGGAAATAAGCTGCAGAAGAGGAGGAATTGTTGTCAAGCAAGAAGCTTTTCCCAGAAAAATACCACTGCCATTATTAGGAAAGCATGAGGAAAAAAGATATATATAACTCAGGACATGAGTGAGTTGTCTGGCTTAGGGGAAAAGGTAAAGGAGAATTGTTTTCTAAAAAGTTATTTTTAAGATGTAAGCAGGTCTTTAAAGCACAGGCAATAATTTTGCATATTATGTTTGCTAGCACAGGGAATTCAGTAAATGAGCACCAAACCCAAAGGGCTCCATCCCAGATGATAATTCTCATGCAAAGGGTATTTAAGTGTACCCCTGGGCCCACATGGAGAGATTGGGCAGGGACTTCTGCGACAAGTGCACTGCAGAGAAAGAGGAAGAATGATCAGCAAAGGCCATGGTATAGACTGGAGTTATCAGAAAAATATTAACCCTGTAGGAAGTGGTCAGATCCTGTTATTGCTTCCATGAACCCTTAGCCTGGTTATTGCCATGTGGTACATTAGATTATTTCTTCACAGTAGCTCTTGTAAAGCCCTTTATATATTCATGAATAGACATTGGAAAAAAAAAAAAAAGTAAGCTGTTTTCCTACCGACTTGATACATTCCAAAGGGCCAGGGCTCAAGATCCTTGGATATGTGAGTGCTTTGAAGATGCCTGAAGGTGGCCATGCATTAGTATGTGTGTAATGAATGTGTGTGGAGACCTTGGGGGCATTCTGGTTGATGGTGCCCAAGCATTTAACTGGAAGGACTTGGAAGACCTTCTAAGATAAAACAAATGCAGGGAAAGAGTTTTTGCAATGAAGAGATGGCAAGAGAGAACCATTGACCCTTGGGTTTCTGGTGCTCTTGCCTTTACATCTCAATGCCTGCTTTTTGAATTGTTTGGGATCTCAGTAACGTACTCAAGGCTACTGAGTCAAACAAAACCAGCCTCAGACCTCAAAAGTATTACAGATCTTCCCATCAAACCTCCAGGGGACCAGTTTAACATTCAGGCTACAGGACATGTAATGTACTTTACCACAAAGTTGATCCATTTTCACATCAACAACCTGTATGTGTGCTAATATTTAAAAAATCAGTGGGTCAGTTTAAAGGGAAAACTGTTGGCAATGCTTTAGAATCAATATCAACTGAAATGACTGACTTAAAGGTAGTAGGAAACCATCAAGACTGTAGCAACAGAATGAAACAAGCTTTTAAGAAGGTAGAGCTGTGGCTAATTTTGAGTGAGAGGCATCAAAACATCACTGTACGCACTTCCAGGGTGCCAAAAATTGTATTACTGTGTTGTTCCACATCACTCTGAGCCATTCTGGATCAGCCTCCACAGCAGTGAGACACTCAAGATTACTTACAAAAGTGTTGAGAGAGGAAACAGGTGGAAAGTGTTTTCAAGGCTGATGCAGTAGTAAAAATGTTGGTCTCTGATGAAATGAGAAAACCTGGCTGGAGTATGGAGATGTTGTTTGACTGTGCTTTTCACACAGAAGTTTTCAACTGATGTGCTTCTCAAGAGAAATTTCTGACTCAAACATGACACAGAAACAGTGTGTTCAGTGTTTGCACTAGTGTCAAAGTAAATTTATCAAAGACCCAGGATACAAGCATCCAACTTGGGGTAATTAAAAGTAGATCTTGCTGTTGCAATCAAATACTATGTTTTAGTCAATAAAGAGCACAAAGCTAAACCAAGACCTGATGTAAGCCAGTCCAACCCTGACACAGCAGCTGCTTCAGGTATTACTTTAACCTGCCTTTACAACACAACAAAACATAGTTAATATTGATTCTTCTGAAAGCTGGCACATTATCAATGCTCCTGTATGTGTTCTGGTAAGACATGCGTCTTCCTGGGGGGGACCATGTGCTTTCACTGAAACCAGCAGGAGCCAAGCACTTTTTACTCTGTACCTTTGAAAAGCAGCCCTGTATTTCACTGCAAATCAACTCTCACTGAAAGCAACCATCTGGGATGATTGTTGCTGGAGATGTTACATATGGAATAACTTTAACTCCTCTGTCTACTTCTACGTTATGCACAGGATTTATAATAACCTGAAGTAATAATACCTTGTTTCTGATCTATACTTTTTAAAAATCCATAGCCCATGTCAAGTCTTATGGAAAAAGAAAAACCAACATATGACTTTTTGATCATCATACAGTTTTTAATTTGAAGCCAAGTAAGAATTAGCTCATGCTTTGAAAATTTGTTTATTATTATTTCTCCCCATTTTTTGTTTCCCTACAAGTGCAATTTTTAAAAAAAAAACAAACCAGCAGTCATTGTTCTGAGGATCACTTTCTGGAGTCTATGGCCTTTGGAGTGTCCCACACTATAAGTCCATCCGCCTCAGTGGTGGCGACTTTCCTAAGGAGGCTCGCCAGGATTCGCTTGAAAGCCCTGATCCTCCTGGAAGATAAAAATGTTCAACTGCCCAGATGAGCAACATCAGTTAATATAACAAATCATTAAAGTAAAAACACTATAAGAACTGGACATTAAGTCTTTGTAAATTTAGTTACTGCAGTGCCCCATCACTTCAGCCACTCTAGTCCCACTGAGAGCAGCATGGGATACTCCCACTCTCAAGCTGCTAGCACAGACAGCCTACACCCAAGCATGTGTTGCCACAGATGTTTCAAAAGGGGGATCCCACCACCCATACAATGACCACAGATACCCTGAACCTTGGCCAGGAGTTTTGCCTTCTCCCCTTCAGCCCTATGACATCCCCTAATTTTGTTCTTTTGTGGGCTCTGCAATGTGTCTCAAGTTTCTGCCCTAAATTCAGCAAGGCCAAGGAAACAGAGACAGGGCTGGGGTAAGGAGTCAAGGAGCACCTTGACCCAAGCTTGTCCTGCTCTTCCCACCCACTGGCTCTTCAAGCCCTGCTCGGAAAGCAGAGTTACTCTTGCTTCAAAGGCATTAATTGCACACCATGACTGCATTTTTCTGGTAAGCCCTGTTACATACAGGATGGTGGGAACTACCTGGAAAATTGAGATGCTCAATTAACAGCTGATTTTTGAGAGAAGTTACACTTCCTGCCACATTTAATGGATTCAGCGTGTGACCCTCATAAGCCTTTCCCGCAACAATGAGTTGGCTACCCGTGCACCCAGGAGCCCTGTGCCAGCAATCCATCTTCCAGAACCGCAAACAGCTGATTGCTTATCCCAAACAGACCCACCAGCCCATCACCAGAGGAGGGCACTGCCAGCGAAGGCACACACAGCCTAAATAGTGACAGCCTTCATCTTGTTCTCCCGTTGACCCCTTCCCTTACCCAGTACACTTTCCCCCACTCCTGAAGGACTGACACTGGGATCCAACAGGCAGGGGTTGCACCCAGATCACAGTCCTTCCTGCCCAACCTCACCATCCATTCTGGTCAAGGGAGGGACTATTCCTGTGGAAAAAAGCGTGTAATTGGTCTATACAGTGGTGATGACCATTCTTCAAAGGGGCTGACTTAGTAATGTATTCCTGTTTCTGAGCACTTGGCTTTGTCGTCTGCTAATGTCTTCTACACAGCCCCAGCAAGAGTAGGATAAAGCACATGCCTGGAAACGAAAAATTCCCACAGTATCTTTACATTCTCGGACCTGTCCAGTCACAGTTACCAACTGTGGACAAAACAGACAGAATCAGGGGTAATGTGATGCTAAAATCTTCGAAAGCTTTATCCTGCAGCTGTGACCCACCATCTTTATTAGTTTAGTCCATACTTTGTTTCTAAGCACCTGTTTTCTAGGCACAGGTTTTGTGCAAAAGAGACCCATAGGCTGAACAAATTATTGTGGATGAAAAGCACCCACGAAGGGGTATGAACCATAAAGTCCCTTTGCTGCTGCAGGAAGAGAGATATTTGACCGCTGTTTGTTTGAGCAGTGATATAAAGGAACCAAGATCCACGTGGTGACAAAAATTGCAGATGCAGAAAGAAAGTGGTATAATCAGTTTGCCTGCTGGCATGTCTGTGTTGTTCTAGATACAGCCTCTTCTGCCTCTCTGCCTCAGCCTTGTCCCTAGTTGTATTTGTTTCCTGCCACTCAATTTCTAAATATGCAAAAATCACACGTAGAGGTTCTTTTCCTTTCCTAAATTCCTACATTTCCTGTCTGAAGTCTGCTTTTTTCCCCCCTTTTCCTCAAAATGGTGGTTTTTCCCATTCTCTTAACCTCACACTTTCAATTGTAACCACAGCTGGCTGCAAGTTAATTTGCAGTTTGATGATGACACTTCCCCAATGCTGAGTCTCTGAACGCAAAGGTATTTTTTTTTTCTTGGGCACCAGTAATGCTGATGAGGTCAACAGAGCTTTGGGAATAGATTTTATTACTTAAAAGCTCTTCCAGAACTAGCTGATTGGAGCACAAAGTATTGTTTTATATTGCAAAAACTGTGGCTACCTAACTTAAACCAGTTGAAAGGCAGAAAATAATTCATCAGCATGTTGCAGTGGGGTTTATAATGGCCTTGTTCAAAGCTTATCTTAGTAAAGGAAAATGTCTTCCTACAAACTAAACTGTTTAGGCAGCAGAGGCTTTGGAACATCATCTTTATAACTCCCTAAATTAGCTCAAGTTGTTTGTTCTATAAAGGACAAAAAAACAAACAAACTTTTAAGCAAACAGCAGGGCAAACTTTTGCAGCTGCAAAGGGGATTTGGAGGCAGTGTGCATCACTAGTGAAGTACACAGCATTTGGTTAAAAGGAGACCAGTTCCCAAAGTATGCATCTTGGTACAAGCACGGATACAGCTATATCAGCACAAAGATAATTCCAGGTATCACACAGGGTTGGTGTTCCACTCTGGAGAGAGCACCACAAATTCCTGCTGATACAAAACCAGACCTGTGGGACGCTAGAGAATTTTTTCCTTGAAGCTGGACTACCAAGCATTCCTACCATTACTTCTGAAGGTGCACTTTTTTGTACCTCCTGTTGGAGTGAGCAGTGGTGGTGTGAGAACTTTTGCACCAGTACACCTACACAGAAAAATACTGAATGCTTCAATGCTCTCAGATCGCATTGCCCAGGCAGATCTTTGCCGTGCAGCTGTCACAGATGCTGAGCTCTTGACCATTGCTCACATTTCTGACCAGGAACATGTTTTTGAAACAATGGCTTGCAGAGTTTTAGTTCGTATCACAGTGATCTAAGAGCACACATTGGATCAGCTCAGTTTGTCTGAGTTGATTGAAGAGTGAAGAGTGATTGAATTGAAGAATGCATTAAAGGCTTTCCAAGGGCTCACAGCCATTCAGACCAGAGATGGCAAGTCTAATATAACCCCTCCAAAATACAGTGTAGCTGTTGGGAACTCAGTGCCAGCAGCTTCACTCTAAATATCTGTTCCTGTAAAACTTACTAATGCAAATATAGCTAAAGAATATTAAAACTGAGCTACAGCTCACTAGATTTACCCCTTACTCTGTGAGGTTTTTTTCTGTGCAGCTGTCTGAAGTTCACAGCAGCATTTCACTATTATTCTGCAGGTTATTTCCAAGCAGAGGAATTTCGTAATCAGATAAAACAACCTGAAGAGCACCATACAACCACTGAGATTCTGAGACGTATTTACTTTGAAGCAGAGCAGCATGCAGATAACATTTAAGAGCATTTCAGAATCCTATGAATCTACATAGTGATGAAAAAGATCAGCTGGTTTTCAAATGTTAATGCCCTTCTTATTGTCAGTAAATTTCTGTAGAAAGATGATCCGTGGTTTTTTCAAGGGCAGTCACACTTGTATGACAGAGTACAGGTATTTCATGAAACAATGCATGCAAAAGCACAAAATGTGTTCAACCTTAATGGTACAGATCTTGCAAATGATGCCTTAGGTTTTAACTTTTATATTTTTCAAATCCTGTACTGCCTAGTGTGTAACACTGAAGTTTCTTGTGGCTGGTTAGCTGCTGTTCTCTCATGCTGGTTAGACATAAAAAAGCCTCTCCAGGTTTCCACCTCAAGGACACCAGGCCCCAAAATGTGTAAACTAAGGCCTCTGAAGAGGAAGGCAAACCTGGGGTAGTTACATCATTAACTGAGGTTATAATTGGAGAATTGATCCTGATATGCAAATGGACAAAACTTATAAAATTGTGAAGAACCCGTGACCCAGGGTACATCTTGGGTGTGGCCTTTGGCCTGCCCAGGGCGTACCTTTGAAGGCCTTTCAAATAAATACCTATCTTTATTCCCTTATTCCTGTCTAGTCTCTGTTTTTAGGTGGCCGTCTCATGCATCAGTTTTTTGGCACCCCCAGAAGGGACAAGAAGGCTTCCGGGAATCCTCTGGACTGAGAAAGATCCAGCTCAGCAGGATCCAGAGCAGGTTTTCAATCTGTTTCAGCAACAGTTGAGTCCAGGTTTAACCTAATGAATCTGGGTCCCAAGAGACTCATTTTCTCCCTGCACAGGTAGGCCAGTCACTCATTTGCAGTGTCCTTTCAAAATGCAGATGCTTAAAACTGCTGTGGTTTAACAGTGCTTAAAGTGACATAAAGCTGGGAGAAGTTCAGAGGAGAGAAACAAGATGACTCACAAGCATGGAAGAACTTCCAAGATGACTGAGGTAGGACTTCTAAGTCTGAAGAAGATGTGATGTGGGTGAAATGCAGTTCAGAAGTCTATGAATCTAGGGGTCACATGTTGGAGAGGGAAGAAGGTCTCTCTGATTCTCCCAGTACAAGAGATACATGATGTCAAAGGAGGTCAGTGGGAGAATGAGGTTCAAAATAAACATGAGACGTTTGATTGTATCTGTTGGTCGCACACCTGGGAATTGCAACTTGGTAGAAGCCAAAATCTAACGAAGGTCTCAAAGATCACAAAAGAGAGAGCCACCAAAGCTACTAAAAAGAGATTCTATGTTGCATTTGTACCCAACCAGGATATTCCCGTTGAATAAGCAAAGTACTTGCATCTGTAACACCACTCATTGCTACTACAGTTTTCACTAGACCAGATGTTTCCCACTCCTTCAGTTAGGGATGTCATGATGCATTTGGATTGCTCGAAATTACAGGAAAGCATACTCTGTAAATTAAACTCTATTCTATGAACACACCAGGAAAGAAAACAGACTCTTCCAACTTTGCACAAATTAGTCTAACATGCCAATTCACTGATTCATCACTTAATTCATGATGTTTCCAACTCGCAGTTCTCTGATTCATAACTCACAGCTCAGGCAGCAATGAACAAAATAGTTACCTAGTAGACAGTGAGAGTGCTCATTCTTCCTCCCCCATCACCTTGTGGGTGTCCCCTGTTTCACACCTGGAAGCACAAAAGTCTCAGCAGTCTGGCTGCTGTTGGATCCACTTCAAAAGATTTTTGGGTAAGCTGATGTATTTATAACTTCCAGCTTGGAAGCTTGATCTATACCATTTCCATAAGTTAGGGGATTCTGAGGAAACTGTCACACAATCAATATGCCAGGATTATGGCTGCAGGAGACAGCAAGCTGCAGGTGATGGCAGCTGCATAATGACCTCCTCCCCTCCCCATCCATCACGTCCTGCCTACGTGGTGTTGTGGCTTTGAGTGGTGCTGCTTCCAGCATACACCAGGGCCTTGTGTCCACTCTGTGGTAGCCAAAACCCAAGCAGGAGCTGCACGAGTATTTGCAAGGGGTTCCTTTTATTCCCAGACTAATCCTGCAGAGACCAGACAGGCACAACCATGTTTTAGCTGGGCTGTGGGTGACTTATGGAAACGGCCGACCCCAGCCTGGATCTCCTCACAGCGCACACTCATCTTTCCCTTACTCATCCAGCCACCATGCCAGCTCCAATACACAAGACAAGTCCTCTTCTTCTATCAACAATTATAGTACACTTTAGATTTTCCTCTTTCTTAATAGGGATATTAATTCTGGTTTTCCCACCTCCTCTGGTCTGGTCGTCTTCCTCTGTTGTACCATCACTCAAATTCAGAAGCTAGCACCAGCAGCCACAGCCTTCTCCTTGGGAAAAACAAGGACAAACATGAAAGCGATATGCTGAGAAAAGGGCATAGCAGGAAGGAAAGTACCCAGGTGCGGAAAAGGGCAGGGGCCCAGGTGTGTCACTGATTTGGCAGGGTGTTTATTGATTAATTTCAGTTCAAACCAATTATCATTGGTAGTACCAGTCACTAGAAAAGTCAATGCTCAGTCACATTCTCCCATTTTGGTGCACAAAGTGGATGCTGTCATTGCTTGTGAAAGGTCACAGCTTGGTGATAACCTAGCAGCACAGGCATTGGGGCTTGTCAAGCTTTTTACCTGTACGAGCAATTTTCTAATGACCTGGTATCTACTCTGGGCTTTCTTTTAGTTTTTGCTGTGCTTTATCCAATTGCATGGTGAAATGCTTGTTGTTATCTGTCCTTTTTGTAACTAGTAGACAGTAAGAGCAGGTAGATATTCTGTGTAGAATGAACTATTTATGACCTCAAAATAAAATGCAGCATAAAGGTTCATTAGGGCAGGATGGTAACAGGGGCCTTCTCAGTGCAGGTGTAGGATGATATGGGAGGCCTCGGGCTACAAACAGCTCACCAGTAGTTAGTAAGTAATTGTCAAAGGGTGCAACATTAGGAGGTAGGTAAGACAAATTCTAGATGTAACAAAGGAGACCAAACAATGACTACCCAACACATGTAAAATGCATCACATGTAGCAAATTGGGATCTACTGTGGAGCTGAATCAATAAAAAAAGAACAAGATGTGGAGTGTACTGGGAAGTGTGTAAAAATAACCTCTGATGTATCATAGGGTGACAAGGAAGAGATTTTCTGTTCTGCTTATCCCGGTGAAGAGGAAGATAAGCTCTCCCCACTAATACCTAACTCTGCTTGGTGGAGGACCTGGGACACTGGTGACTTGCTGTCACACACACCCCCACACAGACTGAAGACATCACAGGGGCAGTGTAGAGGTGCATAAAAAAGCAGAGAAAGTGGAGTATGCTATAAGGTTTGTGTAGTATAATTTGGACTATAAATGTTACTATCATTGTAATAAAAATACTAGAATATAATTCCATCCTAATTATTTCAGCTACTAATAATTCTCTGATTAGATTATCTTTAACAAGATTAACAATATATTCTTCCCAGGTCTGCCTGTAAGATGTATTAATGTACTGGTTTTGTTCGCATCTTTTACTTTCTGTGAGATAAGAAATAGAAGAGGGGCAAAAGCAGGCTCAAACCACCACAGTTTCCTTTTGATCATGGCAAGATTTGTAATGTGACAAATTGATGAATATTGGAGCAACCTCCCCCACAGCTCAGATGTAATAAGTTGCTAACAAATGAGGTGTGCTTTCAGGAGTGACTTTTGTTTGTCTGTGGCACCTCTGAGCTGCTGGACTGTGAGATCTATGAAAGCAGAGGTTTGGGTTTGGACTTCTTCCTCCCCAGTGCACCTCTGAGCTGTGATGGTTGCATTGAGGATGCAAGTTCAGCCCACTCAAAATAGACACTCGGCTGAAGAATTTGAACTCTGTAACTCTTTTCAGGCTCAGAGCTCCTCCAGATCTGAGATTGCCAATCTGTCCTCATTATTGATTGATCGCACCCTGTGCATACATAAAGTGCAATCACAGCACTCCCTGCTTCTCCAGTCAGATTTTACCTGTGTTTCATGTGACAGCCCATGCAGGGGCTGACAAGTGGCTGAAATCCTAGAGGCCAACCTCATTTTGTCCTTAGGTTTTTGTGAGTGTCTTGGTACACACTGAGCGGGCTGGTGGTGCCAAGGGCTGTTGACATCCCTGGTCTCTGTTCCCAGCCATCACTTTGCTTGAATACACCCATCTATAAACTATAAATAAAAATACTTCCTGCCTCTTGGCAAAGGTCATTCAGCTTAATGTCAGTAAAATGTCCTGAAATAGTTAGCTGAGAGAAGCACTTCTTAAAAACGGGATGTAGGTAAGGTTTCATTCGGGGCAAACTGCTGTCTTAACGGTCTCTGACAAGTTATAGCAAATTCCAGGGATTCTTTTTCCTGGAACTAGTGATGTTCTCTGGAGATCATCACCTTCTCCAGTTCATTAGGTAGTCAGTTGTTGAAACAGCAGGAAAACCAAAGGAAAAGAGTTAAAATGAGCCTGTAATATTTTTTTTCCACTTAAATAAATATAAGTTTTTCTCCTTAGCACCAAAAAAGACACTGTTATTAGCATGGCTCAGAAGTGAATTTTTTAATTTTTACAATGAAGATGCAGTAACTGGTGTCTACTATGTATAAAGAATTGAACAAAATACAGGACACAACACGCAAATGCAATCAGACAAGCTTTATTTTAAATTCTTATTACACTGTATTCATAAAATGTCTGGAATAGAAAGCAGGTTTATATGCAAGAGCACAAAATGGATAATTTTATTAGAAGATGTAGACCTTGGTAAGACTGCTTAGTTACCTAACAGAGATTGTCACCTGACACTGACAACACATTGTTCAGTCTCTTCTACCCCACAGGACTCATATGGGAGACTTTGACATTGCAAAGTTTCTCATGTGGTCACATAAGCTGTATAAAATGAGAGTGTGTCCATGCCTGAAGTGAAAGCTCCCAAAAGTCTGAGGTGCTCCCAGAATATATGCAGTGGTATGAATTTTTGCTTTGTTCCCCATTCTTTAGTAAAAAGAGCAGCCGTATTTCTCCTCTCCCAAGGCTTTAACACCTGGTTACAGGTTTTGCAGGAGGTGCCATGGGCAATGTGTAGCAACAAGAGGAGCAGAAAGGAAAGCATCTCCCTTGCCTTTCACTGAGACCACCAAATGACACGGCCATACAGTAAACCCCCAGTGTTTAAAGAGCAAGAGGTTCCTTTTAGCTTTAGAAGCTCAGCTGGCTCCCCTGTGCTGTTAATACCTGGTATGCTCTTACGGACACTGTGGCCAGAGGGGAGGAGTTGCTGTGGCTTGTGTAAGTTTCTGACTCTCAGGATACATCTTTATTCCTTTCCCAGAGGAGTTTCTGTCCCTCTGGATTCCTGGGGTTACTCATGCAACAGGTCTTCATTCTGCTTTAGCCATGACTCTTGGGAACTTTCAGGCACGTTTTAATCTAAACTCATACCCGTATTTTCAGTCTCACCCAGCTCCATTGCAGGATATTGGCTAGGCTTGTGGGACTGGCAGGAGAAGATCCTCAGGCTCCCTGCTCCACTCCTGTTTCCTTCACCCCGTTTGCCAGCCTGGACTGCTGTGGGACAGCAAACACCCCTGACACACTCATGGGAAATGGGTCTACAGGGTGGGCTCAGGAGAGAAAAAAAGGCAGGGAAGGGTGAGGAGAGAACACATCATACGCAAGAGATATGATCAGCAAATGCAGGTTTTATATGATAAACTCTGAGCAGCGGCAGAAAAACTCTGGATTTTCAAGCAACAAAGTAGAGGAACAGCGTACCAATAGCATACGGGGTGTGATGAGGGTATGAAGTGAGCATGTGTGGGTGCCTGCACACATGAAAGAGGAGGAGAAAGAGCACAGGGAAGCTGCAAGACGAAACAAGGGGCTGAGAATATTCTGGAGATAAAACATCCTGAGAGATGCTTCCAGCAAAGTGAGATCTCCATGAATCAGAACATTATTAATTTGTAAGACAAAGCAGACCCTTTAGCTAGAAATACCTGTTTCTATTGCAGCCTGAATCATCTACCATAATGTTGTGTAATTCAGTCTAAGAATTTATAACACTGGGTTCTTTATTTTTTTTCTTCCCTTTTCAGTGAAATACCAGGCCTTAATCAAAACTAAAGTTACTCTGGAGAATGGAGCTTTTCAAATTCCCTTGCAGCACTAATGCCGAAGACCATAAATACAAGTGAACTACAGGAATAATATGACCTAGAATTGCTTTTAATTACATGTATCTAATTTTAAATCATTCGGCATCTAGGTGATTTTTTATGCTCTTCCCAATCATACCAATTAGTTTGCTTTACAAAATTTTTTCAGCACAAGGATGACCAAAATAACAATAAGCAGATTTATACCTCTTCCCTCAGGCACCCCATACCATGATATTTTGAAATACAGCTAAATGAAAGAAGAAGGCAGCAGCTTGGTTCATGGTTTCTGAATCTGGACATTCAGCTCACCATACACATGCCTCAAAGCATCAGAACTCAGGCTTGCAATCAGCTTTCGTAAACCTGGTCGCATTGGGGTGAATTTTACTTCCCAGGTCAATGTAGAGTTCATCGGGACTTTCCTGAATAAAAAAAGAAAAGTATCAATATTGTGGTCAGTCAGCCAGTGCTCTCAACCTAACACAGCTGGAGAAACTGAAGGTGGATAGTATAATATGTCTCAAATCTTTTATCTCATTCTCATAAATGTCATATAAATTACTCTCTCCATCTTCTATTCCTCTCAGAACTGACCCTGTTAAAGCCTTTTCTAGCCTTTCCTCCAGGCTAATTTTAAATTTCCAAAAGGAATCCATTTTCTTCTGCCTCCTGTCACTTCCTCTCACGATCACTTTCAGAATGACCTTCTTTATATCTAACATATATTTTTCCTACTTTATAATTCCATTTTTCCTGTTTATTATAGCCTATAGCTTGGTGGTGATTCCTTAAATGGTTAAATAAGTCCTTGCTATGAAGCGTCCAGGTCATTCCCCCGCAAACCCCATGCAGGGCTGATGAGATGCTGAACCCCTCTGCCACTCCTACCCTGAACCACCCAGCCACAGGGGTAACATCAGCAGATCTCTTCGGTGGCAACTTCAGGTGACTTCTTCATGTCCATACAAACAAGACAAAGTATGCTTGGGAGTCCTGCTGTTGGTGGCTACTCTTTTACATTATTTGTGACTCTTGATAACTCATATATAAAACAACAGCATTCTGCACTGCTCTTGATTTTCAATTTTTTTTGCTACAATTAAGATGCATGGACAGCCTCAGGTATTGGGTTTCTGTGTTTTCTCAGTGTTTTCACAAGGTTCTGTGTGCAGATTTTGAAGGCTGATATTGATTGATTGATTGATTGATTGTGTTTGGGGAATGCTGTGATACAACTGCTCCAAAGGAACCAATGGACAAAACAGTGTAGTGGGGAGATATTTATGAAAATGAATGATTTTTTCCTTAGCATTAAATAAGAGGGTTATGAGTCCAAGCAGTGTTCTTATCTCATATGGCTACAGTGTCCTGAAAACAACTGAACAAAGCAAGAGCAAAGCAAGCCTGTAGGTCAGTCACTGTTTCAAATTCTCATCTGGTAGGATTTGGTTCTCAGGTGCCATGTCCTATGCCAGGGTCAGGACAGAATTGTCTGCCCAGGCTTAGCACAAGCTGCCACGAGACAAGAAACCTTAATTAGCTCTAAACGAGGCAGCCTGGAATGCTCCCACCTGAGTATTTGTTTCAGTGCAAGCCTGCCCCTGGTAAAATGAGAGGTATTCCAGCTCCTTAGAGGTTAGCTTAGGTATCTCTACATGGCACTGCATTGCATTTTGCATATACAGATAGAGGTACCTCGGGGCATGTACCCAGTTTTAGAAAAAAAAAAAAAAAGCAGAGAAAGGTCATATTTTTGATGTGAGCGTGTGCAGACTGCTTCCAGCAAGTGTTTTCCCTCTTTTTATCTTTGTTATTAATGAGAGAGGTTCTGTTCCTCTCAGCCAGCCAGCTTGCATCCACCAGATGCCCACTAAAATGGAATAATGATAAAACAAGGACTTCAATTGCTGAAGAAGGTAAAATACCTTTTAGAGTTTATGGGAATTATCTGCAAGGGATTATCTGAATGGAAAGTGAAGAAGTTATTATACGATTCTGCTGTGCCGACTACACTTCTTGAGCAGTTGGGGGGCCAGATTCTCTAAGGATGAAGGTTTTTGGGCCACAGCTTTGCAGTGCTCCAGTGAGAGAGGGTAGCACTACCATCCTTGTTTTCTAGTGCTATCATCTCAGTACATATATATATATATATGTGTGTGTGTGTGTGTGTGTTTCTCAGTAGGAAGACAACAGCTGTGCTGGGAAACCAAACCTACCTTTTCCTGCCTCTCTACTGTCCTATTTCTGAAACAAGTTGCTTCTCACTACATATGCTAATACTAGCTTAGCTTTGACATACAGAAACACCCAAAATGGCTTACCTGCTAGTGTGAAAGTATTCTTGGCTATAATCCTTTTAGCACTATCCATCACTGCCTGGTTAATTCTCATTTGTCATGCAAAGACTATGCCCCATGTAGGAATTGCTGCTGCCAAAGGCTTTTCCATAACTCATGCTCCTCGTCTGTCTGAAGCTAATAGCTAAATATCAATGTCTGTATCTATATATAGACTTTATGAATGGTCAAGACCGAAGCCCCCAGGCCACTACATTGCCAGAATGTTGTATCAGCTGGGTCACACATGACCAGTTTTGTGGAGCCACTCCAGTGATACAGAAAAGCTACCTTAAAAGTACAGAAGTCAAAAACCTTACCCCACAAAGAACTGTAATAGTTCCATCCCACATGTAACAGTCCCGGGTAAATAGGGAAGCGTAAAGGTGGCGAAAGCCTAGAATGTGTTTAATTCTCTTTGCAAATGGGGTAAAGCCACCCTGATCTGATTTCCCTGGGAGAGAACTCAGTGATGAATGATTCTGCATAGTATGCTGAGCCATCACCACACTGGAGCCATTTATCACTTTGAATGCACGGAGACAAATGTGATTATTATTTAAATAAACTACAACTGCCCCTTGCTCTGTCCTCTGTGTGTATCACCTGCATCCTACATTCATCTCAGAGAAGTTAAATCTTAAAATGACTAAGCTGATCCATATCCATTTTAAATGCTGCCAAGGGCATTATCAAAAAGGGGAAAACACAGTGACTCTAAGGAAAATGACGTCTATTCCATGAGTCATTTTTCTCCCCTAACTCTTGTGCCTTTGATGCACCTGATAATTTCTGCATCCTTGAAGGTGAGGGCAGTCCACGGCAGCTTTTGGATCAAAAAGGATGCAGAACAACAGGGGAGGCTAGCACAGCTGGGCAGCAACAAGGGCTATTGCTACAACTTGTGTAACTCTTGCGGACCATGCGGAGTCATGCTCAGCAGCACCTGTGACATATCATGTGCACAAAGTAAACACAGTACGTTGCCCTTTCACAGTTATTTTTCTATCAGCTCCACTCTGGAGATAGGTTTTGATCTTTTTATCCCTGTCCCAGGTGCAGCCAGGCTCAGACCTCCCCTGCCGGCTGCAGAGGATGCTGACAATTTATGCAGCTGCGGAAGCACAGGCAATTTTTCAAACCCCTTTTGCACACACCTGGGGACCATCAGCTCAGGTAATGATAGATGCTAAGACCAGCTAGATAGATGCCCATGACTAAGCAATAGCCTCAAAATTTTCCAAGTTTCTCTGTCATATACTCTTGGCTAATGCTAAGCTCATAACACTGAAGTCAAACGGAAAGAGGATTTACAACTTGCTTAGCGTAGGGGTATCATGGTGTCAGCGTGAGGTGTGATTCTGAGAATAATGAAGGTGGCTTTCCTTTTCCTCAGGTCTGGAAGCACCCCGTGCTGGGAACACGGCTGTGTGCCAGGGCAGCCCTGTACAGTGGAGCTACTACTGGGGGGAGCTGTGTGCTCACACACACGCCGCAGCTATGCCAGCAGGCTCTGCAAACAACACACATTTTGCATCTTGACACGAGCTTGAAAAGATCATCTGAGGTACCTGAACGTCTTGTATAATCATGATTAACATGAGCGGAGAAAAGCCCTTTCTGAAAACCAGCACAGGACTCCATTTGCACATGCTGAGTGAGCGGCAGTAAACACTTCAAGCGTAGGATAAATATTCCTCTCTGTGATAGCAGCTTGTAGGTGCTATTGTCAAGTGCTAAAAATAATGTAATACAGTGAAAAAGTAAACTTGGGCTGCACTAGCAACTACCACAAACGCTACCCATTCCTCCAACCCTGCTACTGAATAGATGAAATGCTCTCACAATCTCTCTGGATAGCCTGACTTCTACTGACTATTGAGACCTATAGCTCCCCTGTGTATTGGATTTTAAAGTACAGAGAGAGTGTTTGAATTAAATTACTCAGCACAGCATTAGTTAAGTGTCTCTTGTGAGCTTCCTACTGTGAGTAGGCAGGGGACAAACTCCCAGCTGGTTGCGCTTTCTTCCTTACCCGAACTGCTTTTTTATTGTTCTCAGCAAGCCAGGTCCTTCGAGGCGGAGTGTGACGTTCTCCAGGGTTTGTTTCAGAGGATTGGTGAATTCCACAATCACAGACGCTTGTCTTCCAGCTACCAGTTCACCTTTGGTCTGCAAGACAAGGAAAGGACAATGCACCAGAAACTGCTAAGAACAGATACACAGTACTGGCAAGGCAGAAGAATGGAGCACACAGAAAAACAGCACGAGGCAAAGGAAGCCTAGTGAGAAGAAAATTGCTGGATGGGCTTATAGGTACCACTGCACATTTTTCCACCCATTGTAATTTTCCCTCAAACCACGTGGCAGATCAAGAGGCAGGCCCTCATTTCCACAGACAACCAGAAATCTGCATGTACTGCTCTGGAGCTGAGGGCCCAGCTGAGGGTGAGTCCAGCTGAGGGGGCCTCTCTCCCAGACTCTGCCTCCCTCCTCAGGCTCCCCACCAGCACTGAAGTGATCTGCTCAGGACATAAGCTCCAGAAGAGAAGGGCAGGTCTTACTACCCTAAATCAGAAACACCAGGCTACAGTGATTACACCCTCAAAAATGTTGTGCCCATCTTCCCCTCGCTTTTGCATTCTCTTTTCATGCTCTGAAGGCTTTCTAACTCTGCATGTGCACTCTATGGAGGCCTGAAGGCCAGTTTTCCTCCAAACCCTGTGTAAGCAAAAGAGTACATTTTGCACTGGAAAATAGTAAACCTCCAAACAAATGTGTTTTTAAACAAAGGCTACATGCATGGGGATTTGGGGTTCTTTACCCTCCTGGCAATTCAGCATTTCTCACAGAATGTGTGTACTTGTTTTGCTCAGGCAAGGGTTTTCAACTCGTGACTGGCAGATCTGCCAGTCCCCTTCATGGTTCATCAACTGATTTAAAGGGCCTTGAGAAACATAACTAAGAAGAGCAAGTACCTTGTCAATAAAGTGGTGTTTTAAGGAAGTATGATTATTTGCAAAAAGGTGCATAGACTCTGGTCTAAGGGATTACTCTGTGCCAAAAAGCAATAAAAGGAGTGGCATAAAGGAGGAGATATAGCTAAGCTCTCAACAGCATTTGGTCATCTGAATGTGTGAAAGGACATCAGTGGCATTTTCGGAAGTCTTGGCCCAGTTAAAGGTCTTATATCCTCCTTATTTCAATTGACCATTTAAGATCACTGGGTATGATTCAAAAACAACCTGAAGTCCCACAAATGCAGCTGAGACTGTGATATGTATCTGCTGATCCTATTTTTGTAACCTGGTCTCAGGGTTAGAATATGGTGTAATTTCCTCAATTGTTGAGTCTGACAATCTCCTTAGACCAAAAGAGAAAGATCAAAGGTGTATCCAAAGACATGAGGGAGATACATTTTTCATTCTTCTCTCTCACTCTTACATTAAGAAATTTAGTCTGCCAGTCACATTCACTGAACAAACTTGACAAGAAAACTTAATAGATAAACTTTCTCAAATCTCTTTAAAAACCAATAAATCAAAATTTCCTCTATCAATACATGCTCACATTCATGCACACATACACACACACCCCTTAAAAATCCAGCTTTTAAAATTTCAATGTATTTTCATACATCACAAAGAAACAGATAAGAGAGAAACTTAGTTTTACTCGAAAACATGGGGTTTGGACAACAGCATATCCTATATGCTAAAAATCCTTTCTTCAGAACAGCAGGGAGGATAAACTATTTTGAACTTGAACATCTGAGATGATGTATAAGATGTTCTGTTTAAGTACTGAATTGAAAGAATTCTTTACTTTTAAAATTTGGTTATTGAAGATAGGTATTTGAAGCAGAGTTTATCTGCCTTGTCTACCTCCTCTCTAGAATGCCCAGTAAACCAAAACCATTTTGTTTAAAAATGCAATTATCTGATCAGAACATCATGGTATTTCTGAAGACCATGAAACAGAGTAGATTTTTTGGCAAACTTTGCTGTACTTTTGATCCATGTTTTTCAAAAAGCTCTTCCTGCATAAGGCTGCAGTTGCAACATAAATTCTTATGTGGAAACCTGAGCACTGGTTCAAATAAATATATAGAAGGGAAAAGTTGCATAAACTTGGATTTTTTTTTTGAGGTCCTGAATTTTTACGGAGCTGTAATTATGTTTATATAAAGCTTCCTGAACAGGTGTTCTAATTTTTTTCTACTGTTAGGAAAAAAGCAGATCCAAATTCCATTGTTCAAAGCAGATGAAGGCTTGGTGCTTTTGAAAACAATGCAATTTATTTGGATGCTCAGTTATGAATTGAGAAGTTTAAATCCCAGCCTTGTCTTTGCCATACAACATAGGGTGCTTGTATCACAAGCATTACTCTTCTCCATTTTCATAGGTACCACACCAGTGTCTGCAGAAACACTTCAGCTTTCAAGGTACACCACTGACAGTACATTCACAGAGTGGAAGCAAAGATAAAGACATTGTCATAAGACATTGTCCCAAACCAATGCTGCCTGTTCAAGTTTGGAGAAACTTTCCACAATATCTGCAGAAGCTCTCCTAGCAAAATCACTTCAGTTGCAGTGTTCCTTGTTCTTTAGCAAGAGGCCCTTGTGCTGTGTTGCTTTAAATATAATGGGCTTTTGAAGTAGTAAAAGAACTTGAGTGAGTAATCTCTCTTATGCTTTGAGTTTCTTTAGCTTTCTCAGATCTTTTTCCCTCTTCCCTCCGCTGAGATCATTGCAGTTCTTTACTACCAGTGCTGCTGTCTGCCTCTCTCTTCAGTGTAGGGACACTCAGTACATTACATAATGCACCTATACACCCTCACACACTCCGGCCAGCCACTGCTCTGTAAGGTCCATGTTAGACATTCCAGTGTGCACACACACACATACCCTCCTCCACCCCACAATTCAATGTGACAGCCTTGTAGAGAACAGCCCATGTATCCCTTCCACCACGCCCTTGAGCTACCTTGATCCGCAGGGCGGGAATTTCCAGGACTATCGCCTTCTGCAAGGCCAGAATCTTCCCCGTTTCGTTGATCCGAGCAGTCACAAAGAAATTAAAGGAGGCTTGCTCCACCAGGTCTCTCATGTACTCGCTCGATTTGATCACAATGTCGAAAGAGCTGGCTGACGGGAGACACAGGAAAGAAAAAAGTCCTCTGAAGTGATCTAATCACTAACTGCTCCTCCCATCATGGCCAGCGCCAGTTATATGAGTGCCTTGGAAAAAACGTGAGCTACAAGTCAAAGAATGGCTTTGATCTTTTCCCCCCAAACTAACTTCATTTCTTTAACCATATTCCCTCTAATTTTTTCCCACTTTCCATTTAGGCTGTGAGCTCCCAGGGGCAAGGGCTGGGTTTGTGCACAGCCTCTGCCCAGGACCCTCAGCATGGGCCCAGGTCACTGTTGGAGGTTTCTAGGTGCTACCACAAAATAAGTGAGAAGGAAGACTGGAAATACACATCTACTGGGCACAAAGGTCCAAACCAGCTTTTGAGTGTCATTCCTGTAAATGTTTGCTATTTCACTTTATTCCTGTGTTTTCTTTGCCTTTCTTCCTGGCACAGGGACGCCACCAGAGTAGCAACTAGGGGGTGTGAGCCCATGCAGGCTATCTGGGAGATCACCCGCTCTCCAGGATATGGCTGGATATCTGCCTTTGTTCTACACTAGACTTGCCAGCAAAACTTAGCAAGAAGGTCTTCCTGTCACCAGCATGCCCTCCAGAGAGCTTTCACGTGCTCTCTGACAATAATTATTGGAAGGAACAAGTCCCTGTAGGCTAGACAGTTGAGAAGCAGGGAATCATTAATTTTAACTATATTGAACTGCAATTCCCAGGCCAACAATGGTGTGAGAATGTGATGCAGAGAATCAGACCTGCTAACAAACTGACCAGGCAAAATATATAGACCTGGAGCTCTTCTCTCTATAAACATTCATTTTAACTGTAGTAAACACATCAAGATCTCCCATCTGTTACCTGTGATGATTACTGTTATCCATTATTTGTATTGTATTTGTGACATACACTGTAAACACTGAGATAATTGAACTCAGTTGGGTAAATGACATTCAACCCTTTTCACTCTTTTGATCCGCTCACATCAAAACCAGTTCCTTGATTTGGTTTCAAAGCTATTCCCTTGGTGGCCACCTAACCTGGATTTACTAGGCCAGCCTTAAATTGACTTGATGTGCTCCTTCTCCCTCCCTCTCACTTTTTATCTTGTGTAAAAGAATTTCCCATAATACCCTTAACTGTAAATTATAAATCAGGCAAGATACTTCTCATCTGAGAAGTAAATAAGTAAATAAATTAGTTACAAACCAGGAGAAATTTACTTTACAATGGAAGAAAAGACAAACTTTTCTGTTTAAATTTAATCACTGCAGGAAAAAAAAAAGGAAGAAGAATAGACTTCCATTGCTTTAGCACTGGTTGTGCTGGTAAAGCTGTTACTGCATCTGGGAAAGCCAAGGGAGACACAACACTGAGTTTCCTTACAGTCTTTCAAAAAAATAGAGAAAACTAAATATAACTCAGTAGATGCAAGAGCACCTTTGAAGGCACTGGAAGGTTTAAGCTATTCAAATCCTCAAAGATGTTTTCAACCCACACAATTCCTTTAATCATTATTCTGAAAATCATTCTTTCGTTTCCTGTTTGAAAACTTTGTTTGCTTCATTCTTTTAGTAGTATGGGCTGGAAGAATGCTTTTAATGCATCTTTATTGCATTGTAATTCTTTGTAATTCTTTGTTACTTCTGTATATATATATGCACATATATATACATACACATATATATACACACATATACACATATATACACATATATACACATATATATACAGATGTTTCTTGCCCTGAATAAAGCCTACAAATCCTGCTTGGGTGCCTCAGAAGGTACCCTCCCATTACACCCTTGACAGAGTGTTCTCATGCACTTGTAGATAATCACACTGCCTCCCTTCACACTGCCCACCTGCTCAGACACTATTCCTGATTCCACATGTACTTCTTTCCAAGGAAAAGATGAAAGAATTGATGCTCAAATTTCATGTATCACCTTCAGAAATGGCGTAATTTGTGAGCAGTTTTTGTCCTGTTGCAGGATGGAGTGCCCCACAAGTTGATGACTGTAGCTCAGATATAAGCAAGTTTCCACCTTGCAAAGTGGGAATAACTTTAAAAATGTCTCATTGGCCGGAAGCAGTGATGGGAACATACTCTTGGTCCACATACATAAAATTCCATGTTCTGTTCTTTCAGGTGCCTCTCCCCAGTCTGCGTTCACTCACCATCACTTGATTCAGAGTTTCCAGCACAATTTCAAGAAGCTTTTTTCAAAGCATTTACTTAACTCAGAAAAAATGAATTGTGGTGCTCAGTGATGTTTAAACATCTATTCATTTATTTTCTTGCAGAGAGGAGCCAGGTGACCCTCAAAGCACTGCAGAAGCTGTATTTTAGCTAGTAATACCCTACACAGACCTTTGATGCAAGAGCAGACATAAATAAGTCCTGGAACCAAGCACAAATCACAGCCAGAAAATGTAGCAGGTATTTGCACTTCTCCTACAAGATGACTGAATTTTCCCTCATCAAAGAAGCGGCACAGAATTTAGACCAAGACTATTGAAACTGATTTTTTTTAGTGTACCTATTTAAGTCTCCAAAAGTTTTGCAGGATTTCAGATCAAATATTTAGTAACTGATGTAAGTCACTATAAACCCTCACACTGTGTTTTGACAGCATATGTTGGAACAACTCAATGCCCATTTCCAGGCCCCCTGCAAATGATCGAGGGAGTTAGAAAGAATCAGTGAGCAGCTCTCAGGGCTTTGTTACAGACCAGAGGTAGAAGTTTTATAAACCTCCACCAGTGGGTCCTTATCAGCGGACTTCTATTTTTTGCAGAATAATCAGCTCCAAATACAATGCGCAGTTTCAGATGATGTTCAAAATGAGGAAGAAAGCAGAGGAGGTTTTTTTGTGGCCTGATAGGAACTGTGGTTCCATGGAGACTTCTCACTGAGACAAAGCTCATCCTCTTTGAGGAAAGAGGGCTCACAGTGTCTCTTGAGCTAGGATGAAGTAGACAAGACAGAAAGCTCAGAGGTCAGACAGGGTTGGTGTGATCCAGCAGCAACCCAGTTCAGGAGGCCCATCCTTTGGGCTCCCAAAGTCCTGCCCTTCCTGCTGCGCTCAGAAAGATTGGTTTGCCCAGCAGCAGTGCCTAGAAGGCAAAGTCATGGCTGCTGACTCTCTCAGCAGGGAACTCCAGTGGAGGATCCTCTACTTTGCCTCTGTAAGACAACGTTCTCACCACTTGTGCTGAGCTGGAAGCACTGACCAAGGACACAGGCCTGTCAGGAGAACAAGTGATTGGCAGTCACTTGTTGCTTGAGCCTGCTAGGTAGAACTTGGAAGTACAGCAGGTCCTAAACACACTGGAGCTGCAATGGCCGACAGGAAATAAATAGATTATGTCCAAGCTAAAAAAGGAGAACATCCCTCTTCCCTACTTTGAGCAGTGCAAAAACCTGCCCGCAGCCTCCTGAGTTAGTCTGCCAGGGACTGCTTCCCTAATGAGAAGTGGGAGGCATGATCTCCCTACTGTGTTCCAGAGGGCACTAGGAAAAGTAAATGCTGCAACTGTAAAGATAACTCATCTTCGAGGTTCCTGCCCAGCTGACAAATGTCCCTGTCCTATCGTGGCACATTCTCATTACATATAAACTTTTTAGATCACTGTAAATACAAAATCGTGAACCATACAGTCCTCCAAAGCCAGATATTCACTTGAATCTACTCAGAACTTATCAGCTTCTACCAGATTAGACAAAAAAATTCACCTTTTTGTCTCTGTACATGACACCCTGTGGAACCAGAACTTCCCCTTCACTTGCTGAGATGCTGCTAGGAAAACAAAGGAATTCAAACGAAAAACAATACCTTGCATCTTAATACCTGTGCTCCTTTGCTTTCTTTTGTACTAAATAAGAAATATTAACAATTCCCAGACATGCATCTTGGTGTAAAAGAGCATTATGCAGGGAGAAACAGCCTGAAGAAAACAGCCTCAGCTTTAAATGACCCTGGTATCCAGCCCAGAGTAAGGAGTGGATCTTTCTGGTACCTAATAGAATATCCTACCCCTAGCTACTAGAATTGGCTTTACCCATAGGTAGAAACATTGGTGACAGTTAATAACACAGGAAAAGCCTAGCAGTTAATAACACAGAAAACAACTATGCAAGTCTTACCTGAAGAGGGTTTCAGTTTTGCACTGAAAGAGTGTTTCTTGAATTCACTTCTTGTGACTCCTGTATAAAACACTATGTTGCCTGAAAGGTAGGTAGTAGCAGTGTAAGAGTTGTGACTCTTGTTCCTGAAAGTTACAGTGACTTTAAAGTCATTGCCAAGGACTGCCTTTTGTGCTTGGAAGTCCATTTCAACATCCGTCTGTGGCTGGTAAGTTGTATCTTGGATACTTTCCTTTTTAACACCATACATCACAGCAGTCTCAAGAGCCAGTCTCTCCTCTTCTGAGCCTAGGAATGAAAGAAAACCAGACTTAGAAAAGAAACAGAAGTGCAGCATTAGCCCACCTAGTGATCACAAAGATGTGTCTTCCATGGCTTGTAGTAGCTGAAAAGAATGGATGAAGACAGTGAACCCTCCTGGGGTAACGCTAGCGGTGGGAGAACTTCGCAGCTACCAAGGGAGTTGGTGTTAAAGCCGTATCAGACAAATTGATGAAGCTGAATTCCTATTAATACAGCTACACTGGTTTACTCTGCATGAACCTCTGGCCTGAATAAGATATGTCTAAACATCTGTACAAAAAGCCTTGAACTGTTTTGAATGCTTTGAGTTGCTCCATGACCAGCCTTTATTTTCACTACAACTTACTTAGTCTAAAGCATTTCTGAGTAGCAAAGTTTGTGCTCTGTTTGTGCCTTACGATCAAGGCATCTGCAGTGTTTCTGGGATGGAGTTACAAATAAAGAATTCCAGAGGGCACTTTGGCAGCTTTTCATGAAGCTCCCTCAGTGACAGAGGTTTCCAAGTCATCATCCAAGATCTGACTGAGATAAGTCTACATCCATATGGTCCCAGCTCATTTCAGGTTACCTTCTCGGAACTTGTACTCCTCAGTAATGTCCATCATTCCATCACCTCCAACTTCCTTGGTCGCGATCAACTGCCCAACATGGGTTTGGTTAATGCTTTTCACCACTTGGGTTCCATTTTTCTCGATTTTTGTGTAAAAAATGTCACTATTCACCTATGAAATTAAATGAAAAAAGATTGAGAAATATGGAAGTAGAGAGAGGAAGAGAAGTCACCCTATCTACCCCAGAATAATGACATGTTGACTTGAAGTCCCACTAATTACTCATGTAGAAATTTCCTGTTTAAAATTAGTCATATGCTGAGATTCACAGCTCCAGAACGACAGAGTGTAAACTTTACTAGGCTACGGAGAGGTCATTCAGATTTGGGGAGGACTACTACTTTTCTTGGACCAAAAAGCTTTAGAAATAGAGAGGGGAATGCTTAATAGATAAAGTATCTTTATTCTTTCCTGTCCTAAGCTATTTAAAATTCAATTAGAGAGAAACTTGTCCTGCAGTGTTGCAATTCTGGGCATGCCTCCTCTGGTGATGCAAGAGGTTAAAACTCCAGAGCAGGCCCTCTATCTCCTTTCTGAGATATTTCCCTCTCAGTTCTGTCAGTCAAATCACCCACGTGAGATCTCCATGGACCACAGCAGCCAAAAGGAATGTGGTGAGCAAAGAGGATGAGCAGCTAGAGCTAGTGACCCATTTAGCATAGCTGAATCTTGGAAGGAAAAATGACCAAAGCCTAAAGTTTCATGAAGTCAGAGCAGCTTTTTCTTCTTATTACACAGGGGAGCAGACATTAGAGAAATCTCTGTCATCCATTAGACCCATATCACACCTACTGTCCTGCATGTCAAAATATAATGATATTATGTATGCTTCATGTCATTCTGTGACATGAAGCACACATGAAGTAACTTCTCAATCCATAAATTGCAGTGGAGCCCTATCTTCTGTCTCACTATGGTCTCACTGATACCACTCATTGCAGTAAAAATTTTCGCATATGTACCTCAGCATAGATAAAAGGAGCATCAAATTGGCAGTAAACGTGACCATGTTTAATGGCTTTAACTGGGGCTGGACCACACCTGTACATACCTATGGGGAGAAGAGAGACAAAGTGAGAGCCTAAATTAATTAAAAACATGTCAAAATATTATATTTTCTCAAAGAAAAAGAATTCTTGGGGTTTGATGAACTCTTTTAATAGTTTACAGGAACTCCTGACCAAGAAGCAAAAAGCTTAATTTTGTTACCAGCTCTGTAGATAACACAGACTCAAGTCTGGAACAACCTGCTGGTTTGGTACCTTTAATGGCACTGTAATATCCACTGTAAGTCTTCCTATCCACTATCCACTTCAAGTGCTTGAAATACAGTTACAGCTGGTTTTGGTTAAAACAGATAATTTTGGGAGTACTCAGGTACACCACAGGCTGAGAAAGATCTCACTACAAATTTGAGAATTTGTATTTTGAGGGCTAAAAAATTAAGAACTGGGAAGAAACAGCACTGACTTTTCTTTTTTTTTCTCTCCTACCTACAGTCTGCTCATGAATTTTAGTTAGGGCTGCATAACATAAAGGAAAATTAATTTGATCAGGCTCCTGCATAGGTACTCTAAAATGTTAGAAGCCCTCTTTGGCAACAGGATTACATCTCTTCTGTACCAAACAGGGCCTTTCTCATGCAGGATTTTGTGCCCAGGCATCATGAGCAGTGTTATAATACAGACAGATTTATTTTAGAGGTCAAAACAAATCAGATGAAGGCCCTGAGGCGAGTGTGGTTATTTGGCTCAAGAAATTGTCACTGGCCATATGGTGCCAGGTGCCACTGGCTCAGCCATCATCAGCTCATTGTTTGAAACAGAGACCCCAAACATTAGAAAGTGAGCTAAGGTGGACTTCAAGCAATATTACCATCACTGGTTTCTTGAGGTGTCGCATCAACAACCTGCCATCCTCCGTAACCAACAGGAAGGTCAGGTCTGCTCATCCAAGCTTCGTTCCAGCAATGATAATTCCTTAGACAAGAGATGGGACCAGTATATTAAGTTCTTGGAAAGAAGCACACAGACCAAAACACAAACCTGTGTATTTATGTCCTGGCATTGCTTCTATAACACCGTTTGCCAGTTCAGGGGTAAAAAAGTTGACTCTTTTAAGAGAACAGATTTCTAGGTGTATAAGTTTGATACCTATCTGTTAAAACCTGAAAGCAAAAATCCTTCATTGTAGTTTCCTGACTGCAAGTTGAAGAAGCTTTTTTGATTCTTCTAATGCATTCTGAGTGTAAATGTGTCAGAAAATATGCCAGAGTTTGGAGATTGTTGGGGTATATGAAAAGCGACACAAACTAGAATCCCTTTCCAGCCACGCACCTCCACTTCAATCTGCCTGCTAAAGCAAACTTTTAATCTTCAAGCCAATGAAACAGGGTCTGCTTTATAATTATTCAGACTGAAGCTTTAGTGTCTCTTATGAAGAGATTTGGGATCAACTCCACAACATACAGTGTGTACTTTTGTTTTCATGGCTCAAAACAAGCACGCTTAGCTGGCTTCCATGTTGATTGAGAAAAAGACTCTGCACAGCCTTTCTAAAACTATCCTTGCTGTGGATCCCTTGTAAGTTTTTCCCTGTGTGTCATGCCAATGCATGATGTCAGATCTCCTGAAACATACATCTTTTCATAAAACCCACCTACAACCACTGCGGGCCAGCTCACATCTTTAAGGCCCAGGACAGTGACCTGAAAGGTAAAACTCTGAGAGTAGTTCATCTAGGTGCTCAGGGTTAAAATGCTCTCACCTGGCTGGATGCTCAAGAAAGCTAAAAAACCTGTACAGCACCATCACAGTCTGCCCTGGGTGTTTCAAAGATGAGCAGAAAAGATGCACAGATGTTGTAACTTCCTGCAATGCTACCAACGCTCAAGGGAGAGCACAAGCAAGAAGAAAAGATTATCTGGAAAGAAGGTCTCGCAGTAAAGCCTGCAAAGTGTTTGAATTTCATTACTGCAAAAAACTAAAAGAAGGAAAGAGTAGAGAAAGGGGCAATTTTGCTTGCAAATTATACATATCCTACAGCAGATCTGAATAAAATTACATCTGTGTAGCTGCTGATATATCCTCTAGTACACTCAATGATATTAGCAACCAAAATGGGGATTGTTAAACTCTGACCATTTCATTAATAATAGGTGAAAACCAGCTATGGAGCAGAGTCAGAAGGATCTGAAACTTGTCTAACAAGACATTTCAAAGTGGAAATGAAAGCTTGGATCGGGGTAAAACTTGTCAGTTAGGAGAGTTAATGAAGCAGCACTACAGAAAAAGGAATTATTCAAGGAAAATGACGCACGCTTAGAGAATTGTTGATGCTGCTGAGAGTATTCAGTGCTGAATCGTGTTCACAGAACTTTGCTGAGGGCTACCTGAGAATGGGGACACACTTCGTGGAAGGTGGGTATTTGAAAATTGTTATGCCAACATACGAGAAAGACAATCCCTGCCCTCAAGCCTTCACTGGTTCACTTTGAATCGAAGTCAGATCTATCACTAGCTTTGCATTCTGCGAAAGAAGAACCTGAAGAGCAGGCAAAAGGAAAGGATGATAAAAACAAGGCTGGGAGGGGGGTAACAGTGTGGAAAATGGCAGATGTACCTCAGTTCTGTGATTAGGTAATGCAGTTTTTCTATATTTTTTTTTCTGTATTCGTCTTAGGGACAGGACCTTTCTTTCTGGTTTCTATCGGTGTAGTGCTGGACGCACCAGGATGGCAATTGCCTTAGGTCTGCTGCCATGCAAATAACAAATACACGTGAGGATATGGGATCTGAATGGACAGAAAGACACTGCTTGTAAATCAGTGAGCATTAAGGAAAAGAGGATGAGGGAAACATCTGCCTTTCCAAATGTAGCAGAAACTTCTCTATAGAACTGAGCACAGCTGAGGAGCTGATTGCGCGACCATACTTTGTTGAACTGATTCTATAATTCTTGTATTCTACAGCAAGCCTGAGACATTAAAGAAAGCAAGAATGGCAACAGAGATCAATGTAGTGACCATTAAATATTTACAGAGATAATTACGGATAGACTAAACAAAGCAATGGGGAAATTAATAAAAGATGACCAGGTGGGTTTTATGCCTGGAAGACAATTCAAGAAGGGTAGCTCGTATTGCTTATGGGACAGGCACATGCTGGAAGCAGCTGCTGCCCTTTTATGAGCTAACAAGTTGAGGCACTGAGGTCGAGAGGGGCACTGATAATATTGTTGAGAAATTAGAGCAAAATGATCTGGATGTAGATGGGAGAGCAGAGGTCTCAGAAGGGCTTTCTCCACAGGTCTGATCATGGATGAACCCCCACGGGGTTGGGTGACATCAAGCAAGTTTCTGCTGAAGTAGTGATGTTGATCTGTTTGGACCTCACAGCAGGAGTGAGTCTTGATTCCCATCCAAGAGAAATATTCTTTAAGTGTCTTTATATCATCATTAAGAAAGACAAGGAGAACAGACAGTACTTATGGCCCCAAATCCGGCCAGATTTATAAAAATAACTTTTTGCAAAGTCTGTGTAATTTTGTATATGTGTTTTGTTGGTGGTGATGTTGTTTCCTATCCTGAGGGAGAAGACGATCTTTAATAAAAATAAATAAATGTCAGATAACATTCAGAGGGAGTCCCACACTCAGAGATTGATTGGACTAAAAATCCTGGCTCCAAGTATCCCTGAAGTCTGAGAGTATTTAAGACCTGAAGACAGATCAGTTCCAGCAGTATGAGGCTAGAGTACAATAGAAATGATATATTAATAAAGAAAAAGAGCTTTGCATCCAGTTTTCAAGAGATTATAAATAAAAGTGAGAAAAGCATTTTAAAAAATCATTATAAATACCTTGAGCTTGTCCTCTTAAAAAAAGAAATAAAAGAGACATTAAAAATAAAATCAGGGTTAAGACACGAGTCATTAGAAGTCAGCATGTGGGCTACCATGGAGTGTTACAGGGTAATGAAAACAAAGGACACAGAGGAGAAATGAAAAGAGGTGTATATATTAAGTCATGCCCAAAGGGTTATGTGCACCATGTACTAATAAATGCACTGGGAGGATAAAAGGATGAACAAGGCAGTTAAAAAAGTTATCAAGCCAAACAAAAGCAAATGTAGGATGGAAGGATGAAATGCTAGTGTAAAACTGCATATGGATCTCAGCGGGGCTAGGATGATCTGACCCCGTTCCAAAAGAATGCAGGAGAAAAATACATTAAATTAAGAAGTCTTGGGAAGCAGCTGGCAAAAAGAGAGGTAGGGAAGTAAAAGGAAGTGTCGAAAGTTGGTGAGATGTATTTCATAGGTTAGGAGAAGGAGAGAAGGGGTGAGACAGTGAAAATTCTAAAGCATAGCAATGATCCATTACTGGGTGTGTATGGACAGAGCATTGAGAAGCCCACTCACTGGGTCTTGTTTCACATCTACAGGCAGAGTAGGTTATAGAAGACTTCTCCTTTACAGCTCTCTAAGCCAGAAAAGGACCAGCCCCATGAGACATGCTGAGGTCCTGCCTCACAAACCACATTCAAAATTGCCCAGGGACACTAACAGGAGGGAACAAGGCAAAAACAGGACCACAGCTCTGGATTTCAGGAGAGTAGGCTTTGATGTGTTTAAGGTCCTGCTTGGAAGAATCCCATGGGAGGCAGTTCTGGCTAGAAGATGGATGCAGAAGAGCTGGTTGTTTTTCAAGAGTCACCTCCTCCAAAATTAAGAATGGTCCATCCTTGTGTGCAGAAAATCAAACAAAAGTGGCACAAGTGCACAAGGTAGTCCCAATTAACCTCAAACATAAAAAAAAAAAAAAGTGCTGCTTAAGAAAGAGGTGGGAGTGGGGACAGGTGACGAGGAGGAATACAGAGTCACTGTCTGAGCATGCAGGGACAGGTATAGGAAAGCCAGAATGGAGCAAACAAAGTATCTCAAGGGACATGAAGAGCAGCAACAAATGCAAGCACTTCAGTGTCAAAAAGAAGACTTCCAAATGTGGCTCTCTATGTTGAACACAGCAGGCAACCTGGTGACAAAGGATTAGGAAAAGGCATTCAATGTCTTCTTCACCTTGGTTTTTACTGCTAAGATTTGCCCTCAGGAATCACAGCCCATGAGACCAGTGTGGAGGTTTGGAATAATAAAAACTAGATGAGTAACAAGATGGAGAACAGTTAAACAAACTGAACACACACAAGTCCAATGGATGGGATGGAAAGTCTGAGGTCATCTCACCAAAAATGCTGAGGGAGCTTGCCAATGTCACTGTAACACCACTCATATCTATCTTCAAAAGATCATGGTAACCGGAGGAAGTTCATGCAGCCTGGAAGAAGCCAAATATTGCTCTGCTCTTGAAGAGAGAGAAGGAGTATCCAGGGAAAGATAGACTTGTCAGCTTCACTTTGATCTCTAGGAAGGTTATAGAGCAAGTTCTTCTGGAAAACATTTCCAAACATATTAAGGACTAGGTGACTGGCAGTAGTCATCATGGATTTACAAGCAGCCTAACAAACCTGAGAGCCTTCTCTGATGAAATGAGTGACTGAAAGGACAAAGGGGACACCACTGAATGTGGGTTGGTCCTTTTGACTTTAGCACCATCTCCCAGAACATCCTCACAGACAAACCCTTGAAGTATAGACTAGACAAGTGGACAGCAAGATATATTGAAAACTGGCTGAATTGCTGGGGTCAGAGGGCTGTGATCAGTAGCGATCACCCCAGCTGGAGCTTAGTCATTAGTTGTGTACCCCAGGGGTTGATACTGGGTCTGACGCTGTTTAACAGCTTCATTAATGACCTGGATTACGAGACCCACTGTACCCTCAGCAAGTTTGCTGATATAGAAAACTGGAAGGATTGGCTGATACAACACAGACTGCGGAGAAACTAAGGCAGCTGGCACTGCTCAGTCTGAAGATGGGAAGGCTCAGTAGGATCTTATCCTTGTGTATAAATGCCTGATTAGTGAGCTGAGGGAAAGAAGACAGAGCCAGACTCTTCTCAGTAGCCCAAGGACAGGACAAGAAGCAATGGGCACATACTGAAACATGCAAAAATCTGTCTAAAGATGAGGAAACATTTTTTTTGCTGTGGAAATAGTAAAACACAGGCACAAGTTTCCCAGAGAGATTGTGGGGTGTCCATCCTTGGAGATACACAAAGCCCAACTGGACACAGACCTGCGCAACCTGCTCTAGCTGACTGTGCTTTGAGCAGGAGGGTTGGATGACTTTCAGGGGTCCCTTCTAGTCTCAACTACTCTGTCATGCTGTGACACAAGCATCACATGTAAATGAACCTGCTTTCCTTAGATTTTCTCTTGATTATGGAAATCACATAAAAGATGTCACAGCAACAAGTTCAGTCATTTCCTCCACCACGTAGTGGGTTTATTACAGTTTTTAATACAAAGATTTCCAGAGATTAAGTTATTAATGAAACACGCTGATGAGCTGCTATGCTAATGAGTTGAAGATATCATTGACACAAGTCAGGTATATTAACATTGAATAGGACAAGCATCTCCTGAATATAGGAATGTAGAGGTCACATCCACTGCTTCACTCTGAGGAGGAGAGGCTTGAGGGCCAATATCCCACACAGAGCATATAATCAATACATGCTATACTTCTCCTGTCAGACAGAAGACAGTAAGAGTTTGAAGTGCCAGTTAGAGGATTGCCTTCTCAAAAGGAATGTGCAAACTCCTTCTCTTGGCCCTAGGGAGTTTTCATTTTATGAATCTGGTGATAGAATTTCAGTGTCTTGTATGATACCTTGACTTGTTTCTTTTTCAGCGGAACTGGGTTTATTTTGGAAAGCACCTCTTTGCAACAATGACTGTGTGCAAACAAAGTAAAACCAGTATACAAATGTGGAAACTGGGCACAAGCAAATCAAGAAGCGTGTTTTTCAATAGATATTGAGGTACCCCGTGGAGCCTGGCTCCAGAAGGATGGAAGTGCCGCTTCTACCCCCTTCCATTTTTAGAAACAGCTTGTCCCTAAGGAGCACAAGCCCATTCCAGCCCTCCAGTGTGCTTAAATGTGCACTGTATGGTAACATTAATAGCAGGATCCCCAGGGTTTGCCTATTTACACAACAAGGGCTTTATATTAGTCAGCCCACCAACAATCCATTAGTTCTGTTTCAAATCACCCAGCACTGTTCTTCAATGCACAGAGAAATAAATTCAACATAGGCATTGCCATAATGTTTTTTACTACTTTTATCATTGACACATTAAAGGTATTTTCCAGGAGGACTCACCAGAGAGAATCTCTTGTAAGTGTGGTGTCCACTTTTTCTTCATCATCCAGAAAGAAGTCCAGCCGTAAATTGGCATTGTTGTCATGGGCAGAAGAATAGTTGGTAATGAGTCTTGCAGGTATCCCCAAGCATCTCAGAACTGTGGCAAAGACAGAAGTATGCTGAGAAGGACAAATACGAAGACTGCGTTCATGGATGACAGGATGAGAGGACAGAAATATTAATAACTAGAATAAAATGGGAAAACTCGGTCAAATCAACCCAAATAATTCCTCCTATCTGCTTTTATATTGCACATGCCAAATATTTTATTTGGTCCCAAAATGATGAGCATTCAAGACATGTAATGGTACAATGGTTATAACCGAAGCAGCTGATTACCAATAGTTTTAAAGCAGCTTTGCATAGTGACCACACCGCAGAATTTCAGGTCAAATCTGGGTGCAATGAGTCAGCTGCACGACCAAATGTGAAACAAAGAAAAAGAAGTTTGAGCTTGCAAGAAATATACAACATATTAGGTCTCTTAAGATCAGTAACTCAGGGGAATTATGAGACTATGCTAAAAAGAAAAGTAATAAAAAGCATCTCCTTTTGATTGATTTGGAGTTTTCCTATTTGATGTCTGCTGTCAGAAGGGATCTGGAGAACACAAAGAATAAAGCAGAAAATTATTGCTAACAATGGAGAAAAGCTGCATTATTTGCAACTGAAATGACAAGGTTTGAGACTCTGAATAAAATACATTACATAATTCATATTGCCTGCTAAGTAATAGCATTTTGGAGTCAATAGTCTCTCCCAATAAAAGACCTTAAAAGGAGGATCAAAAAAAATGCCCCTAGCCCTAACTCTCACACCATCATAATAAAGCACTGATGTCCCTTCTTACCATTTGACAAGTGATAAATTTAAGAAATGTGGAAAAACCATGGAAATGCTACAGCTATGTCTGTAGTCTGCAAGAATGCATCAATAGGCTTCTGTGTTTGTTGTGTACCCTGGCAGATAAATAGGCATGGAGCACGTCCCCGGGTTAGGGGAGTGGGTCTGTGGGGTGACACATCATCTCAGCTACTCCAGATGACATATTTTGTCTCAGCCAAAAATAGTTTCTGGCTTTCAGTTTAGGAGCCAACGTGGTATGGCAGAAAACAGAGGGTGAGGGGTTTTTGGTGGTTGGTAGGGTTTGTTTTGTTTTGTTTGTTTTGAGGTTTTTTGAGGGGTTTTTTTGGTTTGTTTTTTTTGGGGTGGGGGGTTGTTGTTTCTTTTGGTTGGTTTGTGGTGGTGGTTTTTGGTTTGGCATGGATTTTTGCTGGTTTTTTTGTGGTTTTTTTTTAAGGGAAAAGGTTTTTATTGAAAATCCTACTTAAAAATAATTCCAATGCTGCAGAGTTGAACAACCCTGCTGCTACTGCTGAGTTTTGTATATTCATTACTGTCACTACTGTGACTCCCAATAAAGTGTAACACTGCACATTCATTTCAAGTTCCTGGATGACAAATTACCTGGATGCACCCAATACCATATGTACCTATTGATTAAACTTAATTCAAGTGCCCTCCCAGGCTTCCAGCACATGAGCCATCAGGGCTCATTGGAAATAATTTGTCTGACAATTTCAAGATTAATGACCATTTTTCAGAATGTTTTAGCATTTTTAACGGATGAGTATCTGGAGTGTACAATACAGTAACCTTGGAAAACTGGACTGGTCACAACGATGAAACATTGACAGCTGAGAGAGACTCAAAAACACTTCAAAACAACCCTGATAGTTGCAGATGATTGTTTGGACCTTTGCTGTCCCCTGTGCAGTAATCAGCAGCTGGATGTGTCAGTGGCTATCATCAGGTCAGCCGCTGGACAATATTTTCATTTCATAACATTCAACAAACTTTATACTTCGGCAATCTTTGCAGCAGTGCAAAGTGCCAGGTCTCTGACTTGACTAACTTAGTCAGCAAACCAAGCCAAGTTTTGCCCCAGATAAATACGCCTCTCCCTTTAACACAGCAGGCTCCGGGCCTCTGCTGCATTGCCCCAGTTTTACAGTGGCCTGCAGGCAAAATATTGCATAGTGGTGATTCAGGGCAAGTGTGGGGGGAAGGTGGGAGAACTGGTGTATGTGTGTCTGTCTGTCTGTGATCTAGAGAAATCCAGATAAGGCAGTGGGCAGAGAAGACAAAGCAGCCCATGGAATCCACTGCGAGGAATTGCATTTATAAGAAACATTTGTGTGAACTTTTTCAAACCCATTGTGTTGTGCAGAGGCTAAGGAGCATCAAGTACAGACCATGCAGCCCCAGGCAGTGAAGGAAGTAGATGTCCCCCAGGTTCTTTTGCATGTGGGTGATTGCTCATTATCCCACTGCACCAGGAACAAAATGAAGCATTTCATGTGTTGAAAGACAAAGCACTTGCCAGCACCTTCCCAAATCAAAAAAGGAACCTCTCCAGGTATTTGAAAGAATCTGGACTTGCACAAAACATTCGACAATGTCCCATACAACACCCTTGTCTCTCAGCTGGAGAGACATGGATTTGATGGATGGACCAACTGGTGGATAAAGAATTGGCTGGATGATTGCACTCCAAGAGTTGTTGTCTAATGGTCAATGACCAGCGACGAGTGGCATTCCTCAGGTGTTGATGCTGCTCAATATCTCTGTCAGTGACATGGGCAGTGGGATCAAGAGCACCCTCAGCAGATTCACTGATGACACTGAGCTGTGTGCTGCAGTTGACACACTGGAGGGAAGGGAGGGCATCCAGAGGGACTGGACAGGCTGGAGAGGTGGGACTGTGAAAACCTCATGAAGTTCAACAAGGCCAAGTGCAAGGTTCTGCACCCGGGTCAGGGCAAAGCACAAATACAGGCTGGGGGAGAATGGATTGAGAGCAGCCCTGGGGAGAAGGACTTGGGGGTGCTGATTGATAAGAGGCTCAACATAACCAGGAAATGTGCGCTTGCAGCTCAGAAAGCCAACCATATCCTGGGCTGCATCCAAAGCAGCATGGGCAGCAGGTCAAGGGAGGAGATTTTGTCCCTCTGCTCTGCTCTGGTGAGACCCCACCTCGAGTGCTGCCTCCAGCTCTGGGGTCCCCAGCACAGGAAGGACATGGACCTTTTGGAACAAGCCCAGAGGAGGCCACAAAATGTTTTCCTGTGTATTAGCAGATGATGTTGTTAGAAAGTGCTAGACAGTCAAAACATGGAACCAATCCAATGTTGATTTCCCCACTGGTTTTTATCACTTGCAATACTCTGTTTACTGCAACAATGGAACTCTAGTTCAACCAAATGTGTTTAGACTTAACCTTGTGGTGCTAGGCAATTCATAAACTAGACCATAATTTTCTCCATTCTTCTGGCTCATAAACTCCATATGAAATGTTAACAGTGCTCAGTAAACAGGTGCAGGGACAGTGCACCTCAATTTTCCTAGGAGCAATCCTCAGTAGATGAGATTTTGCCTTTCTGGAACAGCAGAAACACTATCACATATCCCATACTGGGTAATAATTTAGTATTTTAGGTCTAGACAACAAGCAGTCTGTCCATCCAAGAATTCTTTACAGAAATGTGGACTGTGCTGAAGCACTCAACTTCCTCCCTCACAAACTTACCCTCATGAGTCACTGAGTACATTTCACTGAACCAATAAATAGTTACCAGATTTGTGTGGAAGAGCAGCTGACCTGAAGGACACATCAGAGGTTTATTTAAAGACCATCTATTTTAGCCATGTTTTTTAAGTATCTCTACTATTTACTCCCAAACAGCACAGAGCTAGGAAGTATTTTAGTTAGTTTTACCTAAAAACTCTGTTAAGCAGGAACCACATAGCAGCTTGGAGCTTTTCTCATTGATACCTACACGTGTTGAAGACACCAGCAAAGACCCAGCACTGGCCATAGCGGACAGGTTGCTTAGAACTGTAATATTCCAAGAGAATGTCCACACTTCCCGTCCAGGTTGAAGGTGCAATACCATCATCGTATGAGTTCCTCCAGGCTCCAGTAATCACACCATCTTCATCCCTGGAGTTAATCTAAAATCAAAGGAAATGAGCATTAGGGATGTCAGAGACTGAATAATAAAAAGCTCTTTAACTCAGCAGACCAATAGGATGAGAGAGAGTGAATATAGCCAGGTTTAGGCTGGAAAGTAAGATAGAAGTGTTTCATTTTGAAGGTAGGGAATAAATAGGACAATCTTGTTAAGGGCCATGGATTCTCCATCACTGAACAATTCTGAATGAAGGTCAGACACTTAAAAATAGATCTGAAATTAAATCACCCCACTGAGTATCCATGTTGCTGGTTAATAAGTTTTTTTTTAACATTAAACATGCTTACTGCTATGTATTTTCAACAAATGCAATCAGTTATACACTGATAAGCAAGCCTCAGAAACATTAAGCTGTATTCTTTTCATCATCTATTTTTCTGTCCATATCAGCCAAGAGATTTTAATAAAATCACTCCTGATTTACAGCAGATTGAGAGGAGAACCAGTCTACTGTTATTTTTAGAGTAGAAACTAATTTCTTTGGTCCGTCACACATGAAAACAAGAAGGAATTTGCTTTGTAAGTTTTCCTCTGGTAAGATTCTACAAAGTAAAGAGTTTTGCTGACTAATGGCTATACTGATAGGCATTAACGAGCAATACATCTCCTAGCTGCAATTTGAACCAAGCCAGTTGAGGCTGTGCAAAAAGCTCATTCACTCTGTACCTTTTAATTATGCTAATGTGGAACAGCTACATGCCAGCCAAATAAATCACAGTTCTCATTTAAAAGCTTTTGGCTGCATTAACTACTGTTTTATAATTAGAAAATCGACTTCCTGTGAACTCTAGGACTGAACAGAGATAAGTATTCAGAGTCATAACCAAAGGGTTAAGAGGTTGTGCCCATCTCACCAGTGGAGGAAACATGCCAAGAGAATGATCACTTCAAGGACAGGAGAGCATGTCGATCTTCAGGCTGTACTCTGACTGTAATGAGTGGAAGAAGAGAGGGACTCTACCTGCTCTGCCACGCCAGAAAGCCTCAGAAGGACTCCAGCATGGGGGGCATGTCCTCAGACTAGCTCAGCTCTACCACATTTCAACTTGAGGAAGAATGAGGTTAAGGAACACAGGTAGGGCTTCAGAACCTCTTTCCCACTTCTTACTCAGGTTCAGGTTTCAATGACCAATCCCCCTACCCAGTTATGGCCTAATTCTGCAGATTACACCAAAAGTCTGTTGAGTCCTGGATTTCCAATGGTGAACTCCACCTCTCTAAAATGTTTGAGTGGCTCACAATCTAAGTAATGTCCAAGCCCTATTTGGATTCATAAACCTTGTGCTATTCTGTCCTGAGGGCTTCCATAGTCCTTATATGAGGGACCTTTTACATCTACTAGTTCAGGAATGAGGAAACCACATTTGATTCTTGCTTCTGTCCAAAGGTCCAAAGCTGTATTTTTAATGTCTGGGGTGAAAGAACTAACTGAAATGTTAAAAGACAAAGAGAAGTAGAGTTGTTCTCAGTACTTCTTGCTGAAGCTATTCTATTTAACATTCAAGATTGAGAGGCTGGAGATCCCACTTCAATGTCATCTAAGACAAAGAGCTCATTTTCTTAAAGCCTGGGAAAATGCTATAACAAATGGGTTAAAGGATCATCTATCTCCAGCAGCCATGTTTTGTGGACAGTCTATTTCAGTAGCTGGCTCGGGAGAACATCTAATTACTCTAGCGCAATGACTAGAGTATTATTCTGGGAAGCAGAAAGCATCAGTTCAGACCTCTCATAAGGCAAAAGAGAGGACTCAGCCTCTGTCTTCCACATCCTGGATGAGTCTAGCATCTTGAATGTTAGGGATGGGACTGCTCTTGCACCCATGGCATGATTCCTTGTGCCTAGCAACTGGAAAGAATGGAGGTCTGGAAAGTCTTCTCCTTCATTATTTTAGGTACCTTCATTCTGGGTGGGTTATGTTTTGTGGACCTCATGTTTAAGAGGACAGTTCCCACAGTGTTTTCTTCTGGTGCCAAAGCAGCCCACTTATATAACTGTTCTCAGCCTGATAAGGTCATTTGGGGCTTGGATCAGACACAACAACACGCACCACTGCAGTGTTCTAAGACCCCATTGAGGTTAGCGCTGGAGTCCACATAAAGTCCCTCGGTTCCCCATCCAAAATTCCACCCATCATGCCACTATATTATCCATTGCAGAAATATCTTTCGCAATTATATCAGCTACTGGAAAATGAGCACATTGTCATGTAAGAAATGCTTATGCCTGGAATGCAATGTCTAAAAGTGGCTTTCCCAGTAGTGAGGCACAATTCTCAGGACAAGGAAATGAGCCAACAGAAGTTGCTTGAACTTTAGTGGAGAGAAATAAAATGTCAGACCCCAGAATGGACAATTGTCAGAATGGGCTGCTGGTACAGCATGTGTTGTAGAGAGCACATCAGGGCACAAGGGATGGTTAAGTCATTCCAGCTTTGATTTATGAGTCCCTTCTGACACATATTAGGCATCCATTACCTACCACTGCTGAGGCAACACGGCAGACTTTGATTGGGTTTCCACGACCAGAGAGCTCCAGTTCTGCCTTGTCCATCAGGAACAGGCAAGCATCCAGAATGTTTTCTTCAAACTAGATAAAAGAAAATAAAAAGGGACACAGATGAATAATTGAGTCTCTTTTTATTCTGGAAAGAACAGGCAAAGCTATTTTTCCCTGTTGTTATAATTGCTGATCAGTTTCAAAATTAGCTGGTCACATCAAAACTCTGTGTTTAACAATAGAAATTTTCTTCTGGAATAATCACCCATGTGTGGGGAAAAAAAAATAAAAATGTGAGAGGCTGCGAGGGAAGAGAGTGTAATTTTCAGTTCAATCTCAGTCCGGTTTCCAGAAGGTTGAAATGACAACACAGACTTTCTGACAGGACATGAAATTTTAAGTGCTAACAAGTATATAATAGGAGGGTATTATAATAATAACTACAAGAAACTTGTCTCCTTGCAAAGGACTTTATGTCCTTCCCAGATTCCAGACCTGCTAATTTCAGGACTTCTCTGACACAGGCAGTGCATTGCTGGGAAGTTGAACAATAAGTGGTTTGCCAGTGGTAATTTGAAGACACTTGTATTTCAAAGTTATTTTTAAAATCTGTTTAAAATTGACAAGCCAAAAGCTTATTATATAGATTAATCCTGGTCTACAAAATTTAGACATCAAAAATACCAAGTGACCTAAAGTAGTCTTCTTCAAAAATAGAGTAAAAAGGTACATTTTTTTCAATCTAGCATGGACAAGCACAAGAATGAATTGAGGGCAGAGGTGTCTAAATAGACCAGAAACCATTTGTCACAGAGCTTGCCCTGCAATGTATTTCATTTTCCTTGGGAGAAACTGCATAGCAAAGGAAAATACCTCTGTCCCCTGGAAAATGGTAGGAGACAGGGAAATGCACAACAATAAAACAAATACCTGCTAGGTACACAAACTTACATTAACATTCAAGTCTGACAGAAACTCCGTGGTGTTAGGTTTTATGTTCTATGCTTGCATCCTGAAAGATATGATTCATGCTAATAGGATTTTTGCTCTCAAGCTGCTGCTAGAACTGGATTGATTTCCTAACTCTCTCCAGCCTGGCTTAGGGCTCCTTGGCAGATAAGGCCATCCTGAATTTTGCCTCCTGAGGAAAGTGAGCAAGACCCCAGATCAAACTGCTGCTTTGGCAGTCTGGGGAGAGGAGAATGAAGAGTGAGGTCACACAGCTGAAAAGGAAGCCCCAAAGAGTAAGGACTGCTGCTGGTACAGCAGGGAAGATGGGAGTGATAGAAGTGACATCCTAGGCAGCTGAGCTCTGGCATAAGCTAAGAAAGGGGAAGCACCATCATGTTTCACCATCTTCAGCCATTTCCTGGCCAATAGAAGTCCTTTGCTCCTGCCTTGAGGGTACCACTGGCATACAGATCCTTTTCAGCAAATGTCCCCCAAGGCAGCACACCTCTCATCGTCACCCACACTCGCACTGAATTACTTTCTCTGGAGCCGGCATTCGCTAATGATCACTTTATAGTCCAAGCAAAACTGAATTCATGGTGTTTGGGAATAGGGAAACAGGGATCAGGGTTTCTCAGGGTTTCTCAGAGACTTACTACTAGTATTTTATCATTCTTGCGAAGCTAAATAATTGCACATCCCAGTCCGCTCCACTGGGATGTGTTGCAAATAATGTCGGGTGAGTGACTGTGCTGTGGAGACCCTCCTTCCCGAGGAGAATCCTCACAACAGAAAATGTAAACTCTGGGCCCTCACAGCTGTCCTTTCTGGTTCAAATTCCCTTTTCTTCTGGGCTGGCACAACAATCTTTTACCAGGATCAAAATCTGCTTTCTGCACTTCCAGTAATCAGACCTGGGTTAGATCAATAAGAAGTTTACCCTGCAAATTAAACTTTTCTCATCTACAGTTCATGAGACACTGTCAATCTTGCCAGTATATACAGAAAGAATAAAGAGGAAATAAATTGCTATCAGGGTTGTTGCCTTCCACCTTAGCATTTACAAAGTGACATGAATGCTTGTGTAATAACTGGATTAGCAGGGAAGGGAGAGGACAAGCTGCAAGGGCTAGCTGGCTTACACTGTTGCAGTAGTGTAGGATGCAGAGTAGCCTTAGCACTAAGGCCAGTTTTGCCCTTCTTGACTATTCAGGGATTTAAAAAATATTAAATCAAACTAAATCAGTTTTTTCTCCTCACTCTTGGCAAGAAAATCCTATCTAGAGGGAAGTGGAATAGAAAAATAGCAGTTATAACGCTGAACATCTCTGAAATACCAGAGGAACCAGAGCAGTAGTAGGCAGATAGGACAGGTGAGTGAACCTGATCCAGGCACAGCCACTGCCTGCTCCACCGAAGCTGAAACGAAAATAAACCCATTTCAGGAGCAAGGAACTTCGGCAAAACCACGTGGGAAAAAATGCAGGTGGAAAATAAGGCATGAGAAAACACACAGGTGATGTGCAAACAGATGTGCCTTGTGTTAGAGAGCAACACACGTAGCTGTCCTGGGCATCCTCCTGCATGCTAACCTGTTTCTAATAGAAGACCTTCCATTTAAACCAAAGTAAGAGGGGCTGGATCACTTTTTGCACTGGTTGACTTAAGGCTGTGTTTCTCACGGACAGTTGCAGGCAGATGTGATCTCATGCCGCCTGTGGTCTGACCTGACCAAATGCATGTGCTGTAGAATTACAGGGGCTCAGTGGGTTTCCAAGCTAAAGCAGATCTATGTGTGGACATGAGAGAAGTCACATTGGCAACAGAACTCTATGCCCACCTGTTTTATTTCATTTTTCTCACAAAACCAAAAATCAATTTTAAATGATCAGTATAGCATCCAACTTCTGACATTTTTCAGCTAGAGCGTTTCTATGTGCCTAGATTTCTTCCAAAGCCAAATTTCCCCTGAATTCTCCATGGAATTTTCTGAGCCACTGCCTTTTACAGTTTTTTAGGAGGGATCACAGTCATGTTACAAGGAATACCTCCATCCTCATTCATTGCAGCCATGTTTCAGCTGTTCTGTTGTTTCCTTTTCCTCTGTCCATGTTTCTTAACTTTCCTCCTCTCACACTGATGCTTCTCATTACAGACAGCAGTTTTGAGAACCATCTCCCACTAGTAACTCAGTTCTGAACTCTATGCTCCTTTTCAATTTACAACCTGAGTTAAAGTTTCCAGCTGTCATTCTCCTAAGCAATTTTTTAGCCTAAGAACATTACCATGCACAAATCTATCTGCATTTTTGTATATGACCATGACACCTCTATGACTCCGTGTCGCCTTGTGCTTTTTACTTACATGTTGTAAAGGGCTATATATCATAAATACGAAAAACACACTTGTATGATATATTCTTAATATAGGCCTTGCTGCTAGTACTTTTACTCACAGCAATGCTCTTATTCCTAACATCCAGGATTGCCAAAAATGTATCTTTAATGGTTGGAAATGGACAGGGTAAGATCAGGAACATCCTGTCCTCCATTTCACTGAAAGTAAGGGAACCAGAAGAATATTTGTCTGTTCCTTTGCAGATTGACACATCTTTTAAACCCATACAAAATGATCAATTCCATTAAAGCTCTTGGCCTGGGCCTGCTGAGATGCATCTGCCACACTCAGCTTTCACATGGGCAACCAATAGCAAAAGGTGCACCTCAGCATGGGGTGGAAATCAGGTCCTCTGATTTGAGCCAACACAGGAATGAAAGTACATGACAAAGGACTATGGAATGGCCCTAACCTCCCAGACAGAACTACCTCCTAGCAAAACCAAATAAATAATGCAGTTTCCCAAGGGAGGCTGGTGTTTGTGTCAGGAAGATGCCAGATTTGCAGAATATAAACACCTCAGGCCAAGCCACCATAGGCCATAAATTTAGCATCTTAGGACATAAATCCAGCATCTGATTTAAGCAGCACCTTCCACCTCCAGCCACTTATTCCCCTCTCTCCCTCCCCCTTACATCTGTCATGGAGTGAATCCCAAATCTAGGAACAGAACAAGTCCAAGAAATAATCCAGGGGAAGAAAAAAGTCAAGGAGATGCTTATTCAGCTAGATCAGCTCTCCAGTCTGACTCACTGCACAGCTGCACAAGTGCTTGCAGGGGGTAAGACGGGCCAGGAGGGGGCATTTTTGGTCAGCTTAAATGCATGCCCAGCTTTCACCTCAGGATCTGGTTCCACATCTCTTATATTGAGGCACCATCAACTTGTGGAATTTCTTCCCCGATCCTTATTTAAGGGTTGTTTTTGTCTCAGTCAGGAAACCAGTCAGACCCTGCAAACAACGGCACTGACACAACCAAGGAATGGTGCAGAGGCAGGAACTCCCTAAGGCAGAGCTGCCGCAGGAAAAAAGGATGAAATTGTACCCTTAAATAAGGAAACAAGAGAGATGTGAGTTCAAAGAGCTCTCCAGGGCAAGCACACTGGTAATCCATCCAGCTCAAGCTTTGAGGTTGTATTTAGCTGAGGGAGAGAAAGCAGGGCCCCTTCTGCAAGGCTGTGCTCAGGAGGTGCTACAAAAACTGAAAGGATCCATCATCAGAGTAGTAAGGAAATACTTCAGTACCTTCTTAATTGTGCTGCTGTGAAAATCCAGGAGACGAGATGAGTTCACCATGTCCAATATCTGTCCATTGGAGCCCCTCTGAGTGACAGCTAGGGTTACAGCTTTGCTATCATTTTGATTCTGCTTGGCAAGGTCTTTTTCCCATTCTAACACAATAAATTAACTCTTTCATCCCATGGGGATTTTAAAGCTGGTTAATTCTTACAGGAAGGTTGAGGTAAAATACGCAAGTAATAAGTTTGAGACAAGGGGTAGTGGTTTTAAACTAAAAGAGGGTTGGCTTAGATTACATATAAAGAAGTAGTTTTTTACAATGAGGGTGGTAAATTGCTGGAACAGGCTGCCCAGAGAAGCTATGGATGGCCCATCCCTGGAACTGTTCCAGGCCAGGCTGGATGGGGCTCTGAGCACCTGGTCTAGTGGAAGGTGTCCATGTCCACGCTGGAGTGGTGGAAGCAGATGATCTTTAAAAATCCGTTCCAAACCAAATTATTCTATGATTCTATGTTATTGAAGGCGCACCAATACTCCACTCCAACCTAGTGGTGGGTGTCTCCCCCAGACTGCAAGAGGCCACTGGAGACTGATGTTATCAAGTCCAGGCAGAAAAGGGAGAGATTCCCCCATTTGAATTTAAAATTTTGGGATTAAACACTAGTTTTTCATAGGAAATTTTTGACTATCTGACCCCCAAGAAGATCAGAATTATTTCCACCAAGTTGCTAAAACTGAAAAGTCAAAAAACAATACAACCTGTTGTCGAAAAATGAAAAAAAAAACCCCAAACAAACAACTCTACTTTTCACGAATTGATTTGATCCTGAAGCAGCAATAATGCAGCAGCAGAAATACCTCTGCCCTGTGGAAACCTCAGCTAATGATTATAACTTCCAACAGGCAGCCTCTTAGTATCCTAAATATGCCCCTGAAACAAGGTCTTTAAATATCAGCTATTATAGCATTGCTTTTCTGGATTAGGCATATACCCACTTCATACAATTTTAAAATGATACGCCTTATCTTTCTGAAGGAGAAACCAATAATGCATTCCAGAGCCCACAGTCTCAACCACAGTCTGGTGTCAATTAAACTCATTTGCTGTCCTACTGGGAGCAGCCAGAGAAGATCTAAACAGCTCACCTGACCGTAACTCCAGCTTCTTGATTTCACCTCTTCGACGCTTCCATGGAACACAATACCAACATCATTCAGGACGTATTCTTCCCTTTCTTTCTCATCATCCAGATACACGGCATCCACTGCATTAGTTTGCCAAAAATAAATGTTAGCACAAGTGTTTAATTTTCATATAGGACAGATAAAACGTCTTAGCATATAATACAGACATCTCTGATGAAAAGTACCCCTCTTCCACCAAACAAAGCACTACTTGCTTCAACAGAGTACAGGAATAAGGAGTTAGTGACCGTAGTCAGGAATACGGTATACAACTTAAAAACATGCAGGATGGAAAAATGCTGACAACTCCTGCCTGTTTTCTCAGGATCTGTAAAGTATGATTAAAATGTCACATCTTATCAAGAATTATATGATTACTGCGTACAACTAATTTAAAAGTTGGAGGCACCATGATGCAATTCTGCATCTGTACAAACAGATCAAAGAACAATTTCAAACCTCTTAATGTTAATGGAAAACAGCTCAGGTCGAGAGATCTGAAGAAAAATCTGTAGTGCATTAAAAAAATGGAATACAGTTTTTATAACGTATTAAGAGAAAGCTTTGATTGCTTTTTCTGTACATTAGTTATTGACTGGAGTATCAGTATGACTGACCAGGTCATATAAGAAGAAATTCAAGTGCCTAAGTGAGAACTGGAAGTAATTGGACAAGATCTTTATCTAAACATATACAAAGGGTACATTCTAGATTAGACTCATATCAAAAATCAAGAGCATATGCATGGACATTTTGCTTGCAAACATGATTTACATATGTCAATAACTCATTATTAACATTCATAAGGAGCCCTGAATGACATTAAACTATTCAGATGTTCACAGGTAAGCATGAAGCAGGTCATGATACTGTGATGCTAGAATAGCTGAAGATATCTTTCCTGTGCCAATGCTTGTATTTTGAGACTAAGACATGCAGCTTAACAGTTAATAGCATGGGAATTAATTAATTTGAGGAAATCAGTAACATGGTACCTGATAGCAAATTAAAGGGAAGCAATAACTTCTGACAATGTGATACGAGCTAGTACAAAACTACCACTCACTACTGTCATGGTAGATTTCTTCAGCACCCAGCTACAAATTACACTTAACTTTTAAAAGCCTATTGACTCATAGTATTTTGTTGAAATGCAAATCAGATTTGCACTTTCTGGTAAACCTCACCCTCAAAAGCTTCTTCATTTGTCCACGAAACTGCAATTTGGCTGAAAATAAGCAAATTCTGAGCCCACCAAAAAAAAAAAAAATCCGTGGTGAGACTCGCGTTGGTCTCACCTAGGTGAAGGGCTTTGCCAATATCCACACCTGACCCTTCTGGAAGTTTTCTTTTCCCTAAAGATTTATTTATATTTCTATGTCTATACATGCATAAGGGATTATGCATAGATATGTAACATAATGTATGACCTCCACATTGGTGTGCAAAGAATGATAGAGAAGCAGGGGGTGAATACAAGAAGGCTGTATTGCATTTGAGGAGATCACTACTTGCCATTATGCTTTATGGCAGCTGCTGTACAGGCTCTGATGACTAAGTATGACTTGGAGCAAGCAGAGGAATAGCAGGTTTTATGGAGTTTTACCTAAAGCACACAGGTCTGAGACCCACTCTTGTATCTGGCAGGGAGGTGGTATTCATCTGGCTTCTAAAGGCTGGGCCATTAAGAAGTTTCTTTAAAAGCTTTTCACTACCCATGACCTAGTCAAGCTGCATCCAGGTACAAAGAGGATGATCATGGGTTTACTGTAGTCAGAGGCTACTAGGTAAAAGAGAGTGTTAAAACTTCATAGTGAATGAAAAGGCTGCAGCCATTTATGCAAGCAAGGACTCTCATACTTATGAAAATGTATATTACGTGACTTTTTTGCGGTCCAACAAGTTCTGAATAACATCCCACTTAAAATATCACAGATGTTACAGATCATCCAGGCTCTGTTTCATTAGACTGGGTTTGCCTGATTTGCTCATTGAACGATTATCTGCATTCTCTCACTGAGCTTTGGATTTTATTAAAGTCTGTCCATACAAATAGTACAGAGAGTTCATTTAAAGAAGGAGAATTCACACCTTCTTCTGTGCAGTTACACATTCGGTGAAGTGTGTGCATATGCCTTTTTGACAGCTGTTGTTTTCTTTTGGGGATTAAAAATATCAACATTGATCTTGTTGGTATCAATTGAGATGCTTATGTTATTTTGAGACTGCATGATCTTTGCTAAATCAGATGAAAATTGATTAACTTCTCTGTCAATTATTTTAAATATTTGTGTTTTTGATAAGGTAAAAAGGTCTTCTGTGTTTCACAGAGAAGCAGCTGCTTTGATTTTTGACAGCTTTCACTACCCTTGAGACTGTTTAGAAGAAAATATGAGGCATTTGTGACTACTTTGATGCTAAGCATGCTCTACATAATGCAACTCCTAATTATTTCGTGCAAGTGGAGGCTCACATCTGACAAACAGAAGAATTCCACAGAAATGTGCTGGGTTGGTTTGTTCTTTTTCTCTAGCAGTTCAGGAGTTTTTTTACTCACTTCTTTTATCCTGGGAATTTACTGAGACACCAGCAATGCTACAAAGAAGCAAATTAGCTTCTATGCTACTCTGTTTGAAGTTGGGTAAGGTGAAAATACACTTCACGTGAAGACAGCACTGTAGGCAAGGAATCCCTTGTTAAAGATATGAGGAGTGCAGAGTAACCCTTTCTATTTGGGAAGGTGAATGAACATAAGAGGACTCTACCCAGAATGGAGGGACCCCTACCCCAGTACAGCAACTCTGTGGCGCTGGAAAAGCCATTTCTTCCTGCAGACAGTGACAGCTGAGCACAGCAGCACCAGCAGACGGGTGGAAGTGGAAGCAGCTGGCTTGCCCTGAGCTCCCAGCCTCCCTTCAACGTGCTCCCACAGGAATCCAGGAATGCAAGGCTGGGCCTCACTGGAACCACAAAACTCCCAGGGCTCTTGCTGGGAAGAGGACAGTGCTGTGACAAACCCCAAGCTGCAAGAGCTAAATGCAGTCATCTAAAAAAACCACTCTACCTGGGATCAAGATCAGTACTTGCCTACATTAATGTAGCAGAAGGATGAAGCTCTGTGTGAATTTTGCCCATGTAGACTCTATGACACAAGCAATCGAGTTTAAGATTTATCTATAAAAGTAAGAAAATGTTATTGGGCCAAATTTGGATGACTGGTGACATGTGAGAGGAGTCCAAAGTCAACCACATGTTACTAATCCTCAAACTGTATTAGAACATTTAAGCAGAAGAAAAGTGCAGCTGGCTCGATAAAGCTGCAATACTTTTAATTGCTTAAATGTAATCCACTTTGCATGAGGCTTGGGTGAGCAAAATCCACTCCTCAGCCCACAGGGTCTGCAACTCACTCAGCTACACTATGTACCTCCACCTGTGAGAGAGCCACAGAAAGCAGCACAAGGTCATTTCCTGATAAGCACTTAATGTTCCCCAGCAGAAAGTGGCAGGAACTCAGCACCTGCTTGGAAAGAGCTCACAGCTCCTTGGAAAGAGCTCACAGTATCCAGATCAAAGGAGCTCTTCCTCACTTTCATGTAGTCTGATATTGCTAAGAGTTTAGTTAAATTCCAAGAAGTTACCCTTAACTACTTGCCATTTGTATCTTCTGTTCCAGAACTGAAGAGAGCTCTGCATGCCCAAAAGCACATCTGTTTTATCCAACTATGTCAGCTGGCTGAAGAAAGGATGCTGCCTCTCCTCACAGACTTTATCTTGCTTATTAAGTGAGGAAAATTTCTTCTGAGTAACTGAAATCTCAATCCACTAGTTAGGTGAACTCCCAGATGTTTGGGGCTGGTGTATTTAATTTTGCAGAATCAGGCCCTGTGTCTTTAAATTATTCTTGGTTATCAGTCTTAAATGCAGCTAAAGGAATTAAAATATATAAAAGCATATGATGATTTTGGAAGCAAAGTACTCTGTAGCTTGACTGGTAAAGTATTCAAACTTCTGAAGCAGCAGGAAAAAAAATCCATCCCTGCCTGCGAAAATATGTCAAAACTGAACTACAGCGAGAAAAGGAGTAATAAGAAAGGGCACAAATGCCTCTGTCTTAAAGAAAAGCTCATACTGACATACTGATGGTCCTCCAAAATGATGAGTCGAAAGCTGCACTAGGCACTAGAGGCCATACTCTGCTCCCTGCTATAACAATCCCCATTCATTCCTGGCATCAGCCTTCTCTCTTTTTAATGAGGCTTTTCACTCAGACTTTTCTGCTTAGCTATTAACCCAGCAAACAAGTCTAGAAGATTTTCAAACTATTGTTTTCTCTGCATTTTAACTGCCTCAGTTTTTCTACTCTTTTGTCATTTCACTGAAAAATCTTTTCCAGCCAGGGGATAAAGCATGAAGAAACAGTCCCAGATTTTCTAACACAAGGAAAGGAGGGAAAGACAGATATAGCAGTCAATTAGCCCAAACTACCTAGGAGTAAAAGTAGGAACAAGAAATGAGAATATATCCAAATCCAAATGAAACATGCAGGAAATGAAAACTACAGTAGTCAGCAAGGGACAGGACCTGAAACTATTGAGACACACCCAAAAACGTTAGCTGCAGAGGAAAATGTGGTCTCTGAGTTGCCTCCCCTGAATCTGGGGTCACACAGCATGTCCTTGCTGCCCAGAGACTATTTTTGCTTTCCTAAGGCAGACTTTTTCCATCAGCCTTGCCAATGCCTGCCACTGGAGGCAACTGCTGCATATCTTGCTCCCTGTGGCTTTACTCCCATGTTGTGGTTTTAATCTTGATGGCTTTTGGACTCATTCAGCTCAGGTGTGAGGGAGGGAGGGCACAGGAGAGCAAAGTGTCCGAATGCCATGAACAAAGGTGGATCAGTCAGCACACAGAGTTGCTGGGCAAGGAGGTGTGAAGCAGGGATCAATTTCCCGTTTTTCCCTCTGGTTAACACCTCACATCATCTTGTGTGGTCCCAGTCACACCACAGTGGGGTAGGCAACCCCCCCCCACCACATCTTGTCTCCACATTAGGGCTGCACACAGGCCTACCTGGTTGTCTGCTACTCATGAGGTAAACTGAGGCAATTTAAGAAGCTTTTTCCTTGGGGTTTACCCCTTTCCAAAGATGTGCTGAGCCACTGCAGGGTCACCGTGCTGGCTGTTACAACCTCGAGGACTAAAACAAGGTAGTGCTCTACCTTTACGTGGAGAATTGCACCTCCCAGGCTGAAGCTGAGTCTGATGGTGCCAAAACAAACCTTGAGAAGCTTTGTCTGCTCACAGTGGGTCATAGCTTTGGCAATGATTCCTCTCTTTCTGTTGCACACCCTCCAGAACAAACTGTTAGCACACTTGCACTGCTTTCAGAAGTATCTCACAGCGCAGCAGGGCCTTGGGCCCTGCCCTTCCTTCCTATTCCCACTTAACTAACTCTGCTTTATTCAGCATTAATCTATATCTTCTTAAATAATGCATAAGCTAATCATTGCTTATATTCCCTCAGACTAGGGGCAAGTAATGAATCCAGCACAAATCATTTCATGTACTGACAGTAGTGCAGCTGAATAATGGGCTCTACTAATAATGCTAAACTTACTTGTCACTTGGTAGGAAGGCCCTTGTTTGGCACAGGATTATTTGATGCAAATACTGTGGTAAAAAAATGGAAAGATGAAGGAAGGGTAGCAGGAGAATACTGAAGTTAGCTGGTGACCTAAATACACTGCAATACATATGACTTGGAGCCTTGCAAGTGCAGGAAGCTGAGACAGTGCTACAGCCTGTCAGAAAGCTGAGTCAAACCTCTCTGGTCCTCCTTGCCCTCTCCTGAAAACCAGACATGGAGCTCATCAGGTAAAATAAAACCCTGTCAGAGTAAAGCCTGATTTCTTTCAAGGATCCTGAGAGATTAAAAAAAAAAAAAAATTGTTCTTCAATCCACTGTATTATAAAAAAAGGCTCATTTGCAAAATGTTTTTTTCCTCAGAGAGGGCACCATTGCTAATTAGTCACCACTAAAGAGGAAGTTATAAGGGCAAATGTCATGTAGCAGCAGGAAGGCACCACCAGTGATGCCACAGCAAGTTGACTCCACCCAACCTGTGCAGGAGCAGCAGCTCCCATTGAATTCCTACAAGATTTTGGCAGCAGATGTTCAACCCCCAACCTGGCAATTAGAGATGTAAGTCAATAGAGTATGTGAGGCCACCACATCCTGCCCCACACCAAATCCTGGAAAAAATGTATCCATATTGACTTGTTTAAGGCACATACAGGCACACTGGAGACTCTCACTGTTGCCTGTTCAAGTCAGAGTAAAGCCTTGGGGTGTGTTTACTATGAGAGATGGAGCCTGAACTGGCAAACACAGGCTTGGCCTCATAAAACTGCAGAGTTTAGATAAAACACAGGCACTGGTGTCCAGCATGGAGTCCTGCTCACACAGGGCTATTCCCCAGCCTGAAAGACTTGAGTTTTGGCAGAATTACTGTAAATTTTCCAGACCCAAACTGACATGTCTCCAACCTCCTTGGTACCAAGCACCCCTTCCTGGACCAACCCTCCTAAAATCTGGTGAGCCCAGCAGCAGAAAGTGTAAGCCTTTGACCAGGTACTTACGCTGGCACCAGGGATTGAACAGGATGTAAGTGTCGGTGGCTGAATTCCTGCGTGTCCGAAGGATGCCAAATGGAGTCAAGACAGCAACATACAGGCGAAACTTCCCAATGATGCAGGTGGCAGAGGACATGATGGACAGCCGAATGGAGTTGCTTTCCCTGTGGATAATCTTGGCTCCCCACTGACCAGGTTTCAGCACATTGCCTACTGCGATTGGGATGTAGGTGCCTTTGTTTTGCTGTGGATAGCGACCTGGAGAGAGAAGTGAAGAGATTCAATTTGTTTTGACAGTTTTTTAATTTCCTAGCAGTCCTCTGTCCCTTTGTCTTATTTTTAATGGAGGGGGCAGGTTTTAGTGGCAAAAATCACCTACCTCTCTCATCGCCCCGCACAGGGCCTGGTCACTTGACAGCACAGCCACACAAATACCTGCAACAGCTCCCCACAGGCAGCCTGTGCCCACACCTCCACCCATTTCACTCCAGCAAGCTTCAGTCTCGCCGGCTTGAGCACTGCCAGGAGCATAGCCCTGCCAGCTCGAGCAGGGGCTCTCCAGGCTTTTCTTGCTCACCATTGTTTATCCTTGTGCAGCAAGCTGCACTCCAGCTTCCTCCTCGCCTTGGTGTCAACAACACCAGCCAGGCGGTTGCTAAATTTAGGAGTTTAGGTAAGAGCCCCTGTCCCAGTTCAGATGCACCCACCACCCTTGTCACTAGCACACAAGTGCCCTCTGGGGCACAGACATCAGTTTTGGGTCTCTTTAGCAGAACAGAACCCTGTTCTTCTCTGCACTACTGCATTTCCAAGCAGGGACCAAGTGCTCTTTCACAAAGTCCACACAGATGGAGGAAACACAAGTGAGCAGATATCCAGTGCTCAGTTCCCCCTGAGCATCAGGGACTCCTCAGGGACATAGCGGGAGCCAACCCTGGACGCTATAGAATATAAACCACCACACTGGGGCTGAATCACCAGACTTTCTCTGCCAGAAATGAGTCCCAAAGTATGACACACCTCCAAAGTACTGCACGTGAGACTCTGCCTCACAGTAAGATAAATCACACCCCAGAGGAGCTTATTTTACTCTGCCAACTCTAAAAGCAGCTAGACGGAAAAGCTACATGTAAACACATACACTGCCAGGATTTAAAGTTGTGTGAGGCTCCACCCCTTAAGACTGAGGTAGAGCCAAACTAAATCTGGAAGCCAACCAGAAGCACAGACAGAAAAGACACTTGTGAGAAGGATGAGTTCCTTATCTCATTCTTAAATCTACACTTCGTTTCATATTTTAGGCTGAAAGTCAGACTCTCTCATTCAAAAATAGGGTAATGAAAAGCAATGATGGAAGACAGAGGGACAGACTTCTATATTTTTCATTCCTACTATTTAAGAACTTCAAAATTAAACTCATAAGGGCGTTGATTTTCTTGGTTGCTTATTTTTATACTGCCGATGTTGAGATAATCCCAGATCTGAACAGTGCTACATTTTGGGAAAGGACAACTCCAGCTTTAAATCTTAAGCTTGCAAGCTGCCACGACATTTGTGTTTCTGAGAAATCTGGGGCTAGTGTGCTTCATCCAAGAGATTATTCTGAGCATATGTATTTCCATTTTGCAGATATTCAGTGCACATAAATAGCCCACTTGGCCCTGCAGGCCAGGGATGCTGTAACCCATGAAACTCATTCAGATCAGTGAGGAACACAATGGCAGGAAAAGACCTACAGAAGAATAAAGGACTCAAATAAGAGAGCAAAATCAATAGAAAACACTAGAAGATAGAGCACTGGACACTTCAAATATAAACCATCAAAAGAAATCCAGTGTAGAGAGAAGAGCCTATAGAGGTAACAGATCTGGTAGCTGAACACATTCTTGTTCTTTGTAGTGCAACTGTGTATGACCCAGCTTGCCTCTACAGTTGATATTTTGCTTCTAGTTTTGACATAATCTTTTTCTAAAAAAAGCCTTCCACGCAAACAAAGCAGCAGAGCAAACCAAGAAGTTGAACTGATATCCTTGAAAACCGTTCACAAGTGCTGCTTTTAAAAATACCTCCCATAACTCCTTCAGAAAGGTGGGAGGGGGGAGAGATTACTATTTTAACATGGTTAGGAAGTGACATCCTTGTCTTTGCTGGAAGCTGCATGTCAGTATAGGAGCTATTGGGGACAGGAGAGGCTGTGCTCTGGCAGTGACTTTGCACCACCATGTCTGTGCACGCCACGTGTACATGGGGAGACTGCAGAATCACCTCCCAGAAAATCTGCCTACATGAACCAGATAGGATCTCAAAGAGGCCATGAAAACTTTTCAAGACATCCTTATGGGACCATTGCCACTAGCACCTCACAAGCAGGTTTGGCAAAGTACCACGCCTCTGGTATTCTCACTTTTTCTGAAAACTCAAAAACCCCATTTTCCTTTCCAAACAAGCAAAGCCACACAACATCCTAATATACCTTTTGCACGACAAGGGAGCAGCTGTAGTTGCTGTTGAGTATGCAGGGTCCTTTCAGCCCAGAGCCCCACACAGCTGGTCCCACAGAGTAAGATATCACTGCATTAGCTTGCTCATCCATGAGGAGAAGGTGCTCTGGAGCAATGCCTGCATCCCTGCAGACATAGCAGATTTGCCAGAGAGGGATACCCTAGAAGTCAGGATACTTTGCAGGTGTTATAAATAGTAAATACAAGAGAATATTGTTTGGTCCTGACAGACACTCATGATTTGGTGCTTGCTAATGGTTACATAAATCCTGAACTCACAAGGAAGTTTGGGAAGATAGGCAGAGCCTTCAAGAGCACAGTGAGCAATTTCCAATGTTTTCTTTGAAGACGGGACAGGTTCCCTAACCTTCTGAAACAAAACCAAACCAAACCAAAAACCAAACTAAACAAAATGCAAATGGAAGAAAAAGGGTTGTAAATGAAAGAGTAAGGGAATTGTTACTTCTGTTAGGAGATTGTGGAGCTGAATTGTAAACACACATCTAGATGTCTGACAGCATCAGCCACACCAGTCTCATATACACACATCTGTTGTCTTGATACTAGAGTGCTATAAAGCTGAGTAACTTTGGCATTGCATGTTAAGGTTGCTGGCCAAATAATTCTTACATAGGTTCAGTACCACATTTATCAACTTTGTGGGGAACTCCTATCAGGATGGATCGGCCTTTTGACCTTTATCTACATCTTGAGCACACATTTCTGGCTGCAGTGGAAAAGTAGAGCCAGCTTTGGCTCATAGTTGGGATATCTGTAATGTTGGCCCTTTCTCAGAAGGAATAACATGCAGTGGTGATTTCATTCTCTGGCTTAGTCTCTATGGAAGAAGATTCAATACTATCCAAAGACTCATTACCAAAAGCCTGTGAATGCCTGGCAGAGCACTCTCTGAAGGTTCTCTGGTGCTAACCCAGCCCACGGAGAGGCAGGAGGCAGTTTAAGTGCATGTCAGGACCAGGACATGTAGACAAGATAAACCCTTTTTATGCTGACAGGAGGGTGCTGACATTATGCCAGTAGCATCAGCTGGCTCAGGATCTCTCCGGCTCTTATTTGCTCCAGGAGTTGGCAGCCTGAACCATGCTCCACAGCCAGTTCTTTGTGGTTGCCTCACTCCCCAGTGCTCACGTTTGCATTGGGTGTAGGAGGCCCTGGCCCTCACACGAGGACATTTCACAGCCAATTGCTCTGTGGCAGACAAAGTCGTTGCGCGACATCATGCTGTTGGGATGTCCCTGTCTGCGCACTCTAACAGCACATGGAAATGGGAAAATCCAGCCTGCGAACTCAGAAAGTCTGGAGATTCCTGCACTGGGTGAATTTTTTATACGCTCCTTCGAAGATATCATGTACTGAATGGAAGCTGCTGACTGTCCTGCTTTTGAAGCAGGAGAGAACAGGAGAGAACTCACAGTGACCCCCTTTCTTGGGCCTCCAGTGCTCTGCATTTCAGTGCTAGGTTCTGAGCCACAACACTGCCAGAAGACACTACTTTTTACAGAAACCTCCCTTGTACAGAACGTTTAATGGCACAAACAAATCTATTTCCCCTGATGCACAGTGCACAGGTCTGCAATCCTTTGATACTTCTTTCTTATCCTTTCTTGTTCTGTCTTGGTTTCTGTAGCTAATTAAGCTGGGGTTCTAAAGCTCCTTCTCACTTCAGTTGCAGCTGACCTCAACTTTACACTTCTTGGGGTTTCCAGGCACCCAGGAAATGAAGAGCAAAGTAGCTGCTGTCGCTATTAAAGGAACTCATAAAATAAATAAAAAAACATGAGCCATCTAAAACACAGAACGGTGGACACACACATGCATTCAAAGTGAGTTATTTTCAACATATGCCTTATCTCCCTAGCATGTCAGCTCTGGGCCCATCAGGCATGGAGGCAAGCTGTGTTAAATTCTGGGTAAAACTGCCACACCAGAGAGGGATTTACAGCAAGAGAGAGAGCGAGAGATAGGTACAGTGAGTTCAAGCTGTCAAAACATGAGTGCTCCTCCTCTAGTTATCCAATTCTGCTGCTGTTCCCTATGAGTAACTAACAGGACCGAGGGCTTGCTTAGACTATTCTCCTCCTTCTCCTTCTCTGCCCAGACCCTGGAAGCTCCTGACTACATTTAGTTTAGTCTTCCCCTTGATCCCCAGTGGACATGCACATTGCTGTGTGTGCATTAAACAGCTCGTAAATGCCACGGCTGAGTTACTGCTGTGTTGTTGGCACAGACAGTGGAGGGACCAGCAGGTGCTCTTGGACAGGTTCTACACAACTGAGCTTTATTTCCAGCAGTGAGGAGGGAAAGCTTGGTATCACAGAGGTTAGAGATTTAGTGACATTGGACATTTCCTTCCTGATGGAAGTAGGATACCTCAGAAGAGAGGGAGGTGAACAAAGTTGTATCTCAGTAGTCTTTGTCTTTTTAGGAACCCTCCTTGGAAGATTGGCTTTTCAAGGAGTCAAGTAATCTGTCTCCCTTTGGAACATATATTACACACAGTAATTAACAATTTTCCCATAGGTTCATTTGTTTTATCTAGATACACTCTTTCATATAAAGGGTAAAGAATCTATTTCAATGCCCTCCATGCAAGTATAATAATTGTGACATGTTGATAAATAAGTTTGAGCTGGAAGCCACCAGTACAGCGGCTGTACAGTGCAGCAGAGGTAAGACTTTTGATAGCAAGCAACCTTGGAGATGGGTGTTAGCATATGGGATTCATGACAGGAAACACAGAGTAAAACAAAGAACAAAGAAATAGGAGAGGTGCTCTAATAAAATTGCAAACAATCAAAAGAAGCAAGAAGAAGAAACATTTTTTTGTTAAAAGCAGTAGTCTCTAAATCTGTAATTTTAAATCTCATCCGGGTTTCTCCCACCCTCAAATTCCACTGCCTTCAGAAGTGCTATATACAAACTTGGAAATGGAGTAAAAGCAAATGCCTTGAAAGAAGTTTTCCTCATGGATCCAGTTATGAACCCTTAACATCTGGCCACTCTGTCCCAGCAGTGAATGTTTCTAGTACTTTACAATTGTAAAACACACATCAGAGCCATGCACCTTAGCTAGTAAAACAACTAAAAAATACAGCTAGATTTTATGTGCCACTTGATGCTGCTGCAGCAGTGCAAAAGTTGGCATAATAAAGATTGCTTTGCATGAAATACTGCATTTATAGAGCACCTCGAGGGACTCCCTCCTCTCTGCTTCTCTGGTGCCCGGTTGGGAATTCCAAAGGGGAGGGAAAAAATACCCCAATGCCTTTGTTCAGAAAGTGGAGACGTTTGTTGTTTGCTAAGAGCTGGCAAACAAGTCTCTTGTCTGTTGGGAGTCAATCTCTAAAAAATATGTTCCACTGCTAATAAATTATTTTTTCTGTCACAAAATGAGACTTCAAGTTTAGACCATCAGCTGTTTCTGTATCTCTACTCATTTTTTTTTTCTTTGTGAAGCAGGGATCTAATAAACTCACAGTGTTGAGTTACACACCAACACATTGTGTCCTCTAGACCCGTTAGTTCTCTTGATAGTGCCAAGAAAGCTCCTAAAACATGAAGATCCGAAGTTTTCCAAAGAGAAACTTCTACCCAGAGTCAGAACTCAGCTCAACATCCCATCCCAAGTCCTGGGGGACATCTCATGTTTCAGCACTTCTGTTGGCTACAACATGCCCTGCCCAGAGCTGCTGAGGAGGACAGGTGACAGCAGAGGTAGAAATACCTCTCAGTAAGACAGAATTACTGCCAGACAAAATCATCAAAACCTCAATAACCCTGGAATCATCCCTGGCCCAACTCTGCTGTGAAAACAGGGAAAGGCTGTGGACACTGTAGGACAGTATGAAGAGCTCCATTGATTCTGATCAATGTGTGTATCCTGGACTGGACCGCTGGTTATTGAGTTGAACTCAGATATCCCTCTGACTATAAGAGGGAATTTGGTGTCACCTAAATAAGCCATATGGGATCAGCTCTAACATCTTTATGTTCTTAGCTTCTTTGATGTGTTTATAACTATCCCTCTGGAGCTGGCTTGGGAAGACTGTGGAAAAAGGAGCAGTAAGTCTCTCCTCTCATCTCAGGCCAGAAGCTAATGATTTACAGAAGCCTGAGGAGAGCCTATGGACGGGTGCGTGGGTGTCCACACACGCACACGTGTGGAAAGGTGATGGTAGCCTGGGGGAATGGAATTTATGGTCGTTCCAGAAGTGCGTCAATGAATAAAATGTTCATAATAACATTTAGGGCTAGACCAATATATATGGATTTATGAAGCCATTTAAGGAAAACACAAATAGACAACAATTTATGAGGATGTGGGGAAATACATCATTAGAGTCAGGACGCACATATAAACTCATCAACCCCTCAAGGATTTACAGCCATGTACTGGAAACTACTACTAAAAGCAAGAGTGAAGGCTGTATAAACCCATCTCATCATACATTTGCTTTTCAGAGAAATCCCTGCCAGTGCAGCAGTGCCAGTGGAAACTTTGCAGCACTCACACTAAACGGGCTGCCCCGGGTGTGGGAGCTGTGCTCAGCCAGGCTAAGCCTTGCATTGTGGAAAGCTAAGAGGAACACAAAATATCCCCATCACCACAAAGGCAGGAGTCAGGACAGATCAAGATGGGTGAAGGAGTCCATTGGCTCCTCTGGGTTGGCTGAGGCTCCAAACAAACTGAAATTATTCCCACTGTGGGGAACTAGATGTAAGCACAGCATCTGCACTTCTCTTGCCTCTTTCATCTCAACCCCAGAGCAATAAAATGAGTATCTCCCAAGTGGTGATGCTCACCTCTCCTCTTGTAAAAGCCAGGAAGTAGGCAGAAACAAAGGAAATATGTGGTGATGGAGCAGCTCTCAAACCATAGGTACTGCAGCAGGGCTGAGGTCCAGCACGAGAACTGGAATTGCATCCAATTACTCTTTACAAGTGGATATTTTTCCATGTGGATTTTTTGGCACATTCATTGTGTTCCATACTTTGGCAGGCAACTATGGACCTAATTTAATGAAGGATTATGTGCAAAACTGAATTATAATAATTCGCGTTAGCATTTCAGTCAATTTAACCAGTGATGACTCTACAGAAAACAGTCTGCTAAAGCAAGAACGACTTCCATCATAAGAAACCATCACAGAAGAATATCTGTAAAAGTGACTTTCAAAAGATTGGGGTGAATTATTTATACACTCACATATATATTTATGCATTTACATATATATATATTTGTGTATACAATTTAACCCATGAGTTCTAAATTCTGTGTAAATGGTGTTTAAATGGACTGTGGATTAAATAAGACTGTAATCAAAGATTATCTTTCAGTTTTTCAGACCTAGCTTCATATGACACAACAAGCATTTGTCCCAGGTACCCTTGATTCATTATCAATTAGAAGGATTAAGCAGTCTCTACTTGCTTTACTTGCTTCATTAATCATCTTTTTAATGATACAAAAGAAGAAAAAATAGGAGCAAAAAAAAGAGAAGGGAAAGTAAATTTTAGGGAATAACGGAAATAGAATAATTCTGTGCACACTCACGGGATCAATCCATTACAATTGTCACATTTTTCAGGATCAAAATTAGTCTTTAATGGATAAAAATTCTGTGATGGATTAATGTCAACTTTGGGAAATTTCCCAGAGCTGGGAACTAATAACTTCTGAATAGCTTCATAGGCACTGTTGTATAAACAGCCCCCACTGCAGGCACAGCCCTGCAAGAGGAGACTTCAAGTCTTCCCTTCTCCAACAGAATTCCCTGGGAGCCAAGGCCAGCCATCCCTATAGAGTATCTTTGTACCTTATGAGAATAGAACCTTGAGCCACTCAAACAGTTCAGGACAGCCTGGTCGACACTGCCTGGGGCAATGTCCACACTCTTGGAGATAGAACCTGTTCGTAGGGAAAGACTCAGGGATGCTGGAGAAGCTGGACCTGCTTTGACCAAGGGCTAGAGATGAGACCTCCGGAGGCCCCTCCAACCTAGGTTATTCTATTCAGCAGTTCAGCTGCACCATTTGAAATCTACTGCTCAGGCACTCAGAATGCTCCTTGGAAAGGTCATCTTACAACAGCCTGCCAATATTTCTGTGTGTCCATCACTTTAATCTCCCAAACTCAGCACATTCCTGGGAGGTATACTCCCTTCAGAACAAAAAGCTTCTCTGAGCTCAAGCTGCCTCTGCTGTAGGGCTGTTGTCTGAGCCACTCCCTAGGGATAGCTTCTGCCTGACAGTACCAAAGGGCAGGATTCACCTCCCCTGCCTTCGGTGTTCCTAAAGTCAGAGTCTGGTCTATGAGAGCGAGTCAATAGAGGAAGAAAAAGAAAAAAAATCCAGAAGAGAGTTCATCCCACTTTAAGACAGCAGGGTTAAACGCTGCTTGGAGGTGCTTGCCTCTCTCCCTGGCTAACAGGCAGCCTGGGCAAGAGCTTTAGGACTGGGTTCTGCTATTCAGGCAGTACGAGAAGTGAGTGCCAGCTCTTCAGGAAGACAAACTGAAAAAAACTGGATGAAAATGGCCACATCTCCCTGTGACAAAAGGTTTGAGAGCACAGCACTGAGACATTCAGCAGTCAGTTGTCTTTCCTAACTAAGAGAAATTTTCTTTCTCCTCTCAGCATTAGACATTGGACTTCATACTAAAAGGAGAAGTAGCACAAATCAAGCATATAATTTCTGAATTTTCCTTCTCCATTATGGACTGTTTTTGTTTTGCTTCATGTTGCTAGCCTCTGAAAACAAATATACTGCATTTTCACCACATGTTCACAGAGAGAAACATTTGCAGAGTGCTGAGGGTTGACCAGCTCCCAGAAGAGGAGCTTGAACACCTCCCAGCTGAATCTCTGTGAGCTAAAGTCCTTACAACAAGAGGGCAGTGGTGCTCCCAGAAGCAGGCACCTAAAAAGCAGGGAAGGGCAATAGGACTGAACACCATCCTGTATCTACAGCACTTTCCTGCAGCCACTTGTCAGCCACCACACATGGACACCCACCCCATTTCACAGGAAGGACAGCAACAGTGAAGAACAGAGAGGGGAATTCCACCACAGACTCAGGGTTGACTCCCTGGAATCCATTCAGAGCTGTGTTTATTGCAGAGACACCCCTAGTTCAGGCTGTATTTAACCCCATTCCTACCATGGCAGAAGATGAGAGTATTTTTACCCATGCTTAGAGATTCAAGGTACAAACCATGGACGGATGTGTTAGGAGAGAGCAACAGAAAAATAAGTGAATGTGTTCTCTTAAGTGGAATGTGCAATGTCAAAAGAAGTGTTAATTTTCTTCCTCCAATATAGAATATCTGATTAAAACAAATGCAAACTGTACGGAGTGCAATAAAAAACAAATGTTCCATTTTCCACTTCTTCTTGATACAGCTGTTTGTTTTAAACATATAAAGATTAAGGGAACAATCTTGAATTTAATTAAATCCCAAAAGAACTAATGATATTTATGCATATTAAATTTTTAAAGGCACTCGTGGCTGTTCAGCCAATCATTCACTGGACTGTCATAACATGCCTCCCAACCCTAATTTAAATTAGAAAGAAGAGACCCATGAAAAAAAATGTGCAGACAGTAACATTTTCACTGCACATATGTTTAAGAGATAAACGCCCATCTAGCTTTAGAAGGCAACAAATCTATTAAATGGCCACATCACCATAATTCAACCAAGGAGAAGACTCAGTGTTACAAATTTCAGAGCTGCATCTCACAGGAAAGTAAATTAAAATATCAATTATAACCTACTTTAAAGACTTTATAAGGGGAACATTGATGTCTTAACACAGAAACTCCAAGATCAATCTAATGAAGCTTGGGGTTTCCCAGAGTTGCATTGTAGGGACCAGAATTTGGTGGGGCCATCTTTAGAGCATAGCAGGATGCCCTTTTGCTTCTCTCCTTTAAGTGAGGTTACACTCTTCTATAGTCCCGTGCCTTCAATGAGTCAACAGGTGCCTTAGGACCTGGGTCTCTGATGAAGACTTCTCCGTGAGAGGCAAAAAGCTCTCTTGCTGTTTCGGCAATAAATCAAGAAAGTCTCTGATATTGTCCTGAGTAAGTCTCTCAGCACTGGTGAGGCCACACCTGGAATCCCGTGTTCAGTTCTGGGCCAATCACTACAACAAAGGCATTGAGGTGCTGGAGCAGGTCCAGAGAAGAGCAACAGAACTGGGGAAGAGTCTGGAACACAAGTCCTATGAGGAGTGGCTGAGGGAGCTGGGGGTGTTTAGCCTGGAGAAAAGAAGGCTTAGGGGAGACCATATCACTCTCTACAACTGCCTGAAAGGAGGCCGCAGCAAGGACGGGGTTGGTCTCTTCTCCCAGGTAACAAGCAATAGAACAAGAGGAAATAGTCTCAAGTTGTACCAGGGGAGGTTTAGTTTGGATATTGGGAAAAATTTCTTCACTGAAAGGGTAGTCATGCATTGAAATAGGCTGCCCAGGGAAGTCGTGGAATCACAACCCTTACTTGGGTACATAGTTTGGTGGTAAACATGGCAGTGCTAGGGTAACACGTAGACTCAATTATTTTAGAGTTCTTTTACAACCTTAGTGATGCAATGATTCACAGTTCTGTTTCTGGTCCAAAATTACAGTAGCCGCACTTTCTCTCTTGTTACTAAGTTGTTTGTAAATGCAGGCTAAAAAGTTGCAATATTCTTGCACCCTGTGTAACTTCCCCTCTTTATGTAACCAATATTTTGCTATCTCAGTTCATACAGTCACTTCTCCTACCTCAAACAACAGACTCCTCCTTCCTATATCTCCTAAACACTAACAAAAGATGTTTCCTGTTCCACCTACCTTTCAGCATTGCCATACAGCATTAACCAGATATAACTCTGAAAGCTCAAAAAAGCACAGCTTCTTACGAAACAGAAACCCCCAGATTTTGCTCCTTCTTCTCTCACACGAAATTCTGCTGATTTTCTCAAGAAAGGGTTCAAACCCTGTTTAGAAAAACACTTCCTTGCCTATGGCTAAGCCTGTTTTTATGGTTTATCAATCATAACAGGAAAAGACCCAGCCATTAAGTTGTGTTCCTGTTTATGAGAGGCTATTGCTTTGCTGATAAGACACAGCCTTTGCCAGGCACTCACCCATCAAAAACTCCAGCCAGAATTGGTCTGTCTCTGGCTTGTAGGGTCGGTTGAAGTAAATCTGGATTTGGAAAGACTGTCCGCGACGCACTATCAGCTTGGGGTTGTAGTACTTGTCAGTGTGGTGCTCCTGCTTGTTGATCTCATGAGGCTCCTTGAACATATAAATATCCTCAACACGCAGGAAGCCTGCAGAGACACGTAAATGAACAGAGGGGGTAGGAGTCAGTGTGTTGAAATGTCAGTATTGGTATCAACATCATTAGAGGCCATGTCCTCCCCTTCTCCAGGGAAGGAACACCACACAACAGGAGCATGCTGGATCTGTCTGGGGCTTACATGCTCCTGGCTGAGCAGAGATTTAGAGACAGACACTTCTCTGTCCACCTGCCATTTTCACAGAGACTACAAGGCTTCTAGTAACATGATGAGAGCAACCACAGAAAGAGCTGGTTGCTAGGTGTTGGAAGCTGAATGGCCCCAGGGAGAGTCTGGCCCCATCTTTCTACTGGCATCGGCTATCTGCAAGTCTGGGCCTTGCTGTCACAAGTTTACCAGAGCAATCAGTGGGACTTTGATGGTTGGGGCTTTGTTTCCCTTCTTGCAGCCCCCCATTTGTAAAGTGCAAATTCACAGGGGCTTAGTGACAATTAAATTCATTAATGTTCACAAAATGCTACTGGTACTGAGAGCTGAAGAGCCTGAGAGGCAATTTATGATCTTGCATTCAGCTGAGAGCTTGGATTGCCTGTATTAGATAAGGTTTGGGTGTACTGCATGTGTCTAGACTCAGCTTCTCAGTACACCTCCACTGCTGTTAGTGTCTTCTTATGAAAACTAAATATAACGTTACAGCATACAATTACAGCATAGAGTTACAGGCAAGCAGCAATAGGTATCTATAACATGCACAGGAAAAGCTTTGCTCCCTTCAAATTAAGGCTGTCTAAAGGGTTATAGCAAACTAGAAGTAGTTCATTCAGCTAATGACCAGTGTGGGGTGGCCCTGGGATAGCCACAGGCGCTGGCAGTCACCATAAGCTATACGACTGTACCACACCATGAATCTGCACAATGGGAGTATTCTCACACTATGAGAAACCACATGAAAATTAACTGGACATTGTTCTTTCGCCTACATGCTTAGGCACATAATCCTGCCAGGAGGAGGAGGACCATTACTACTCACCACCAGGAGAGAGACAGAAGAGTAAAGTGAGATTTGCAGCTCTCAGTTTGTCTTTCCAGATGCTGACAGTCAGAAACAAGCTAATTCCTGTGTTTTATACTAAGAGTGACAGAGCCAAATTCATGCCTGGCAAAAAGAGGTGCACATTTACAGCAGCTGGTGGAGCTGTGTGTACTTGTGATGGTGGCTAATTTGGCCTTCTACTGAGCACACTGTGAGCAAGAATGATGTGCTCAGTAAATGAGTCGGACATTCAAGGCATGGAGGGCTGAATGTGGCCCCTTTCACAGAAGCTCAGGCAACAGCTCCGCACATTATTTTAATCTGTCAGTTGTGGACAAGCAGCAGAGCCCGGCAGGCAGCACCTTCCCTGGATGGGAAGCATGGTCAGCATGGTCCTTCTCCTGCCCCAGCCTGGGCTCTGGGCAACAGCTAATGCGAGACAGGGGAGTAATTGTAATGGGAGTAGGTCCCACTCCTGCTTGCATTATCCCTCAGATCCCTAGCCGTGTCCTTTAGGAAACAGAAGGAAAGGAATATGCCTGAGGACACAGCAAGATAAGGAACCTTTCAAGGAAAAGCCCTGCATAACTGAACCCAAAACCCTCTGCCTCCTGCTAACCCTAATCTGCAAAAAGGTTGGAATACTCTGCTCAGTCCTAAGTCAGGCTTTAAGTCCCATGACAATGTTATTCTCTGCTCAATTCACCAGGCTTCTGGAGTAACTTCTGTAAAAACCCACTGGCTTTAGCACTGGCTGAAGTTACAGAGATGTCTGTATGAAACATTTTGCTCAGAAATCCTTCTCATTGCCCCTCTCTGAAGTAGGGCATGCCTTCACCTCCCTCCTTGCAAAACTTACCAATGCTCTCTCAAAAATGCTGACAAAATTCACAATTAAATTACACGAGGCAGGAATATCCTGTACAGGGATAAAGCAGGGGCAGGGGAGAGTCTCTCCCCTTATATGTCCCAACCCCATCTGGGCCAAAAGCACTACAGGTAAAAGCTGTGTATTTTGGGGTTCTGTGAGGAGTGAAGAATCAATTAGAAATTGGCTCAGCTTCTCCCTCCTTCCAAGGAGGCATAAAACCAGAACTGAGGGTTTGTTTTATTTTCATCTCCTGTTCTGCAATAAAAGGCAATAGTGACTCCACCCTTCCTCTGCATGTTAGCCCCTTCAAGGAACTGCAAAGCTAAATCACCCTGGGCTTTCAGTTCAGCGTTTGCTTCATTTTATCACAGGACTTTACATGGCTTCTGTGAGAACACAGCCATACACATCTGCAAAAAACACATTTCACTTTAGGTCTCAGTGTTAAAATGTACATTAAGCTTGCCAGATGAAGATAATCCATGGCTGAGCCTGTGCTAATCACAGTAATGGTAATTACAGAGGGCAAAACATGAGCAGGGTAATGGGATGTGCTAACACCAGCACCAGGGTGTGATCCAAAGGAAAGCTCCAGGCAATGCTCATCTATTTGTGAGGGACAGGTGGCCATCGAGGCCTCCTTTGAAGTCAGGTCCACTTGAGGGTTTGCCTGTAGCCTGTTCTGTTGTTCAGTGCAAGCAGGTTTCCTGCATGAGAGGCAGCAGTGTGATTTCTTAAAGCTTTCATAATGCTAAGCTTGCAGGGAAATAAATGAGCACAAGCTTGAGTGGTTTTTCAAATAAAAAGGAGAGCCTTCAAACAGCAGGTTTCCTCGGACTACCAGAGAGGAAGGGCTTTGAATTACTAAAAAAAACAGCGTGAATTTCCAAAGGAAGTGCCCATCACTCCGCTAGCAGGGGAAGCAGGAATGCCTGGCGAGCCGCCGGACTTTGCAAAGGAGGGTGGGGTGGCCGGGCTGCGTCCTCCCACCGAGCCCACTCACGACACACCGCGGTGCGATGAGCCGGCCAGGACGAGCCAGGGGGAGGACACGGCACAGGGATGTTCCCGGGGACAAAGGCTTCTTGCTGGAGAAGCGCTCCGTGCCCCTCATGAGTATCTCCTCCCGCAGGCAAGCCGGCTCCAGCAGCAGGCAGCCCGCTGACCGGGCTGGGGACGCAGCCGGCCCTGGCACCGCCGCGCTCGCCCCGGCTGTGATTCAGCGGAGTAGAAGTGGGTGTCAGCAGAGAGCTAGGCAAGCACAGGGTCTTACCTCATCCGAGAGTAGTAGCTAAAATAGGTCAAATGAATCACACCCTAAAAATGCCTGTTTCTCTCTGTTGGCTGTCAAGGGAAACGAGGGTGACTAGCTCAGCTGTAGACTCCTACACTGCACAGATCAAGGGCAGAATTCAGTTAAATTTAGGCATCTAAATGATGTGAGCCTGGTATGTAACTTCTTATTATGGCCAGTTGATGGCTGGTTGCTGCAGTCGGTGGAGCTGAGAGAAGGGTACAGATCACCACGGAATTGACATCCAGTGATTCTTCGGACAACCTGTGCCCTCACCTCCGCTCACTGGATGGCTCTGTTGACTACAATCTGACACAGGTGAAGACACAGGTGTTTAGATGTTTATAGCAGATGTCCAAAGGCTAGAAAACACCTCAGCTGTAACAGTGGAGATAAAAGCATTTGCATGGTTTTTTTTCAGTGTGTTATGGCAACGAAATCTGGGAACCACTACAGAAAAATCTGGACAACTCAGAAGTGTAGGGGTGTGCAGGAGAAGGGGAAGGCGTCACAAGCAGCTCTCTGCCAGGATGTGCACACAGCTCTAGAGCCCAGTCGTGCTGTGCTGCCCCTTCTGTGTCCATGGACACTCATTTTATCCCCCAAGCACAGCACTGAGAGTGCTCTGGATAAAGCTCAGCTCCTGAGTGTCAGGCTGAGTTCCATGGGGCAATAAATCTTTAACGTGGTCTGACAGGTGACTTAAGCATCCTACCCCAAACAGTATGTCCAGGGACCACACTTATATCAGCTGGTACCACAGGCTTAGATCACAGCTGATGTGCACCAAAACAGGAACGCTGCTTCAGTCCCTTCAGGGACCCTTCAGGTGACCCTTCAGGTCACTCCTTGCATATTTTTGCTTCAAGCATTGGACAGAATTGCACAGCAGAGCTGATCTAGCTGTACAAAAAGAGTTTTGCTGTTACGCACAGATTTATTTTTCAGCCATACCAGTCCCGTAGCCAGGTTTACCCAATGGCCACACAAGCTTGGTTTGGACAAGGGATGTTTTTCTCAACAGCAGCATCACCTTAAGGACATGTTGGGTTCCTGCCTCAACTCACTTGACCTGACATTCCTAAGTTTCCACTGCATTTCTGAAAAGCAGGAGGCTGCCGCCCACAAGCACCACACTTCATTCAGAGCCTGATGTGAAGCACATCAAAAAGCAATAGGAATCTTTCTCCTGGTACTGGTGGGCTTTAGCTACAGGCTGCATTCCTTCTAAGGTATCCCACACTTAAACATCTCCAGTTTCTGTGAGCATACTGGGTTTGAAACGGTGTCTAGCCAGGACCTGCACTGCATTGCATTTGACAATTTAAACACACATACTTGTCCCAGAGCTACAGGGTTGTCAGAATAGGTTCAAGGAAAATTTCTGCAGTCTTAACATGCCAGTTGGTTTGCTCAGGCATTTTTTTAAAAATAAATGCTTTTAAAAGAAATGTGTGTGTACTAAGATTGGGGTGGGGAGGGGTGTGTGGGGAGGGGAATGTGGTTAAGGCACATGATTAGGATTACAGAAATAATGCTTTGCAACTTGTCACTTAAAATCTCTTTGCCTGCTTCCCAATGTGTGAAATTCAGTAATTAATTCTTGTCCACATTTATTAACCACTCCTTCAACTCTGGATGAAAAGTCCCCTATGAGCATTAAGTAGAATTATATCCAGCTACCCTGAGCTGCCACGTTCAACAAGTTCTGCTGTTCAATTCAAACAGGCAAAAAATTTAACAACCTTTCATTAGTGAGTCATTCAGAAGTTAATCCTGTTTTCTTTTAAACCAAATCTTACATATTTTTTATTTCTGGTTGACTCCAAAGAGCTGACACTGGGAACATACTTTGATTTGTCTATCCTCTACCATGACGTTGTTTTATTTCCCCAGCCAAATGATTGAAACATCTTTCACAGGAGAATAAATAATCATATGGGTATTCCTTTTAGTCTCATGCTATTTTTTGTGAGTGAGCTGAAAATCTATAGCAAAAGTTTTCCCTGCCAGACAACATTTTGCAGCAGTTTCACAGGGAGTTTAAGGCCATGTAAATGAGAAGGGCCATTAAGAGAACAGACTCCTGGCCCTTCACTCCAATGCTGCCACAGCCGTGCCTGAAGCCAGGCAGGTTCCTAAAGTGACTCTGTGATGGCGATCAAACTGGGAAAACCCATTCTTGCTTTTTTTTTTAACCAGCCCCACAGTTCAAGCTGAAAACTGGTCACTGAGCTTCTCCACTCCTCTCTTTCCCTACCCATAACCCATGTTAACATTTCCATGCATAGAGGTGGTTTCAGTAAGTTTTCCCATAAGTAGCAAGAAAACTGTCTGAGTTGGAAAGATGTAAGGAAAAAGTGGTTTGGATTTAGCTCACAGACCTGTGCTGAGAAGAGTATGGAAGATGGAAAAATAGATTTATGGCTTAATTGTACACTGTACCTCCAGGATTAAATCCCCTAGGTGCAAATGCAAAAGTCTCCATCTCGGGGACCTCATTTTCTTCATCATTGGAGTTGTTTGGTGGGATGGCTCTTCTCCCATTCAAAGGAAGTTTGTTCTCCTCATTAGTGCTCGTTGTTTCAGACATCCTGTACTAAAAAAGGAGTAATACCATGAAAGAAAGAGTGCAAGGAAAAAGCAAACATGAGCTAGCATGGCACATGCAAGATGGGAGAAGCCAAAAGCAGTGTGGGGTGCCAGTGAGCTACACATTTTTAGACTTACATAAATAAAACCTGAGAGGCAGAAAACATCAGTCTAATGATAAGTACAGCTCTCCAAGGATTGGAAGGCATTTTGTGTTCATCAACACACATGAATAAGAGAAGAAGGAGGGGGTGGGAGAAGGGGAGGGAAGTCTAACACAGAAGTATTTGCCTAGGAGAAGCAGAGCACTAAAAACATTAGGAAGTTTCAGGTGAAAGAACTGGAAAATCATTCACTCTCTCATACTCCATAACAGCATTATTGAATCCAAAATAGCAAATTATACTTTCAGAAAGTGCATCACACACTACCTCTCCCTAATAAAAATGGCATTATAAGTCATACTGCAATCAAGCCAAATACTACAGCCTACAACAGTCTGTGGATGATTAGTGGAGAATTGTATTTTTGTCCCTATGCACCCAGACAATCCACTTTTGAGAAGAAGAGGGGGAGGGGGGAAGAGAGACGGGGGTAAAGGGAAAAAATGGAAAAGAAAAAAGCACTTATCTACTTATTTCTCTCCCACTAACGTCCTTAAGGGAAATCTTAGATGTAGGCTGATCAGAGAGTTCTTTTTGAGCTACTCAAAACTGCTTTCACATCTATTTCAGTGTAAGCATGTAGCAGTAAAAGAGCCATGCCACCCTTCTAAGAAAATATTAATGACTGAGAAGAAAACTTCTTCCCAAATCCCTGAAAACAGCAATTTAAAATGTAGCAATTATTTAATAGAAGTAAGCTCTAAAAGGAAGGGTTTTTTTAGTTATCAAGGGTACCTTCTTTTCAGATAGTCTTTTTTTTCCTTCTCCCTTGCAGAATTTCTGCAGTGCAATAGAAGCAGGGGAAAAGTTGGGGGCTTTTAAGTACCCTCTGTATATCCTCCTCCTTCCTGTTGCAATAGGACAGTGCTGAAAGGTTTGCCAAGCCCTCCCCACGCCACCTCGGAGGATCTGCCACCACAGCTGGCATGTCCTTTTTTCCTCCCTCCCCTCCCTGCCTGTCTTACCCCAGTTCTGCTCACCAGGAGCATTTCAGGGTGTTTGTGCTAAGGAAATAACTTGGGCACTGAAGTGGCAGTTCTTTTTGAGACAAAGTAGAAATGCTCATGGCACAAGAGTGTATGAAGTGGGAGACTGGAGAGGATTTTCTTACAGACATAGTCCAAGAATCCATGCTTACCACGTTGCCAGTCGTTGATGGTGTCTCTGCCTCAGGGAGCTTGTGATGCAGCTTGAGGTGCAGGTTTTCAAGAGTCCTCCCAGGCAGACACAGCAATGGTTCCCCCTCTTAGTCCTCACAGCAGTCCTTTCAGAGGACTGCAGGACACATGAACGTGGAGAGCTCATTGCCAGCCCAGCTTTTTCTAGAGACCTTGTGCTGTCCAGGACAATGAAGGTATTTTGCACCACACAGCTATATTTGGGTCAAATGACCTTCAGCTCTTGCCCGTGATAAAATGTGCATCACCTAACAGGTCTGGGACAGCACCTTGTGGGAGCTTTTTAGCTTCATGTCAACTTTCTTCAGTTTCACCAAGCTCTACGGTAACTGGGGACTGTGTGACACCTCCTCTGTCAGACAACTCCACAGGCCAGTGGAGCTACATGGAGAAAAAGCAACGGACAGGGAAGAATTCAGGCCTGCGTTCTGCCAGCTGCTGCTGTTTGGCAGCAGAGGTAGAAACCACCTTCTGAGAATATGCATGGGCAGTGGAGAGCCCCTCTTACACACATGGGACCCACCAAGGGCACTTACTTGCCTCTGCTGCAGGGCAGGTGAAGGAACAAGGAGACACAGTGAAGAGGACTCTACTGCCTTTCAAGCAGCTATGTCTTCCCGCCCCATAGAGAAGCCTCAAACCTCCACTGGCTAAACACCACTGAAATCAAGCCAGTGGGCAGAAAAGGAGAGAATCGGGTCACATTCCTGTAATGGGAAGCAGCAAGTAAATAATCTGGAAGACAGGACCCCCATCCTACCTCCCTGGGGATTTCCCAGCCACAGCAAGGTAGTTCCACAGAGGTCAGGACACCTGCAGAGTGTGGGTCAGAGATCCGAGCTGGGCACCTGGCAGCAGCATGGCTGCACCAGCATGGCATTGCAGCTGGGATAAGGAGCTTGCTAGGGCTGATTGCCAAGGCACAGCATGTGGCTGCAGCAGTTTTGGGGGCAGCCTGGTTACCTGCACACAAGTGTTGCACTACGCTTTCCCATAGCTGAAGGGTACCTGAAGACTGCTGAAGACTGTTTGGCCTGTAGCACAGAAAGCCACCTGGCTGGAGGACTCCCCTTCCCCTGCCCTGCTCCCCCAGGAGTGCAAGCACCCTGAGGGGACAGATCTGATCCCATCACATGCATCCTGAGCTGCAATCACCATTGACTCACTTCTACACAGATGGGCCCCGTGGTAACCATCTGGAGGGCAAGCAGCACCCCTGGCACCCGGGAACACAATGAGCTTTCTGGGGGAGGAGGCTGGTTGCCAATTTTCTTTTCTTTTCTTTTTTCTTTTTTTTCCCCTTGCATCCACATTTCTATGTGGCATGTTGTGCTTTGTGCCTCTCTCTCCCACTTCCAGCCAGCACTCCAGTTCCCAAAATTGCAGCTGCTGCGATGATGTTACAAAAACTGATATAAATATTGCCTCGGTGCCATGCCTGCTGGAGGCCTGCAACACAAATAAGAAACACCGTCTCCCAAGGAAGTCATGTGCTTCCCCAAGTGGCTGCGGTGCTGTCAGAGCCAGGAGGAAAACTTTCCGTCAGAGCGAGGACTGGAGCGAGCAGATACAGCAGAACAGATCCCACTCCAGCCATCGCGCCTGAACAGGCAGCGGCTGCAGATGTCTCCCCGCGCCCAGGCACGTCACCCTGGGGTTTTCGGCAGAAGCCACCGACCACGCAGAAAGTGGGGAGGCCAAAATTTTTGGTGGCAGCGGCAGGAGTGGGACTTTGCATCCAGGGAGAATAATATTTTGTAGGCTGTGATTTATTTATTTCGTGGGGAGAGATGTAAATTCATGCTTATGACAGCTCCAGATGGCAGGTATTTTCTCATTACCTTGACTTCTTAGCATTTGCTATCCCTTGCCTATTAGACTGCATTGGCCTTAATTTAACTTCCGTGGTTCCAAACTACTGACGTCAGGGCTGATGCAGGAGGGGGTACAGAAAACACAAAACCCTGATTTTCCTGTAGGGCGTTATATTTAATGAATGATGCACTGGGATGACCGGTGGAAGAGTGCTCTCTCCCTGAAGCCACTTCTGCACTGCACCCTGTGGGGAACTGTGAGCCCATACCCATTTCTCAGAGCAGCCTTCAGATGCCCATGGCCTTTGCCAAAGACCTTTGCAGTCACAGGCACCCTTCCCATAGCAGTAGACTTTGGATGATGGACAGCCCTTCCTCGCTAACCCCACAGAAAAGCCCTTAAATGGCTGCAAAGCTTGCACCCTAAAGGGTTATCTAAAATGCACTTTCCTGTTGTTGCCAGAGACACTGTTGTTCTGTTCCAAGTCCTCCCATGCCAGACAAGAATTTGTGGGGGGAAAAACACACAAGTCAGTAAAGCTTTACAGCCAGCGGAGAGGGTGTGCCAAGATCTGTCACGGGCAAACTGATCAACCAGGTGCTCACATAAATGGGTTGCTGTGCTGTGTGCCAGTGTCTAGATGGGAGAGATGTTTTGCCTGCTGTAGCTACACCAAGCACTCCTCGGGAGCAGCTGAGCATTGTAAAGCTCTCCAACAGGGTGGTTTCATCTCTTCTTCTTCTTCTTTTAAAATATTACCCTTGTGCCATTTGCAGTGTAGATGGATGTACAGATGCACTGGAACATTATCCTTCAGCATGTGCACAGGAGTACCTGCCAGGACATCATCCTCAAGAAACCAGACTCTCTCAACTCTGACCTTCTATACATAATAACACAACTGTGCCCCTCTCTTGTCATCTCAGGGCTTTTCTCAGGAACCTGCACCCTTTCTTAGATGATCAAGTCTTGTCTTCCTCCTTCCTCTGCATCAGTACTTGTCTTCCAGAAATTCATGTTCCTCTTCCTATGGCGCTCTGCCTCACCAAGGCTGCAGGGAGAGTAGAGCAGATTCTAGAAGAAAAAAAAACCAAACTAATAAAAACGTTATTTTTAAACAGAAGGAAATTTCAGAAATCTTCATTTGGTGGTTTTGTTCGCGTATTTTTCTTTGGGTTTTTTAAAAAAAACAAACCCAGTTAATATATCTGTCTGTGTGCAACAACAGCTCTGGCTGCCACACACAGAGCAATATATTTTAAGTTAATGCTGAAAATTCAGAAGGCCCAGCTCTGAAATATGGTATGTGTACACATGTCGGTATGTGTGAAAGAGGGGCAGAGGCAGAGAGAGATAAAATGGCAGCTCTTCAGATGGTAGAACATTTGGATGGGGATATAGGGCCAGTGTTCAAAAGATATTGTTGCAAATGTTTCTGTTGCAGGAAGAAAAATACCATGTATGTATATATTCATACACATATTTTTCTAGGAAAACACAGCTTAGGGAATTTTACTCTTCTCTGAAAAATTGTTGTTCCAAACTGAAAGCCTAAATTCAAACTGTAGATCTTCACAAGCATCTACATCTGTGCTGGCCATCTTAGGCTCCCTTTATCCTCCGCACAGATCTAGTCTAGGCAGTGATTCATCTCCTCCTACAGCAGACATGTAAATAGGTCAGATGAATCATGGCCTAAAAGTGCCTGCTCCCTGTATTGACTGCAAAGGGAGCTTGGGGTGATGGGTTTTGCCATATGTGTCTACACTGCTGATGTCTGCAGTGAGGTGAGATATATCCTAGGCTAGGTACAGAAACAGAAAAGCATTTTATTTTGGTCTTGAGGCCTAACTTTCAAATGCTAAATTATCCTTTACTTTTATGGAAATACTGCTGCAAGTCACTATCAGTGATACACAGTGTATTGTTCAATACATTTTTTTTCTATCAGAATATGTGTCTGCCACTGCCAATTATATAAAATGTATTTCTTGCAGTAAGTGTCAGATTACAGTAAAATACATACAAGCTCAGGAAAACACATGCATTTTTTTATACTCATTTGTGAAGCTGTTCTGTTTCTTCAGACAGAAATACAACCATACATGTAGTAACTGCAGCAAATAAAAAAAAAGAATAATAATAGTAATAGCAATAGTAGTAATAATAACTATTTTGAACGTAGAATTCAGGTTGCTGCTCCTATTCTTAATCAGAGCTGAATCCAAAGAATTCTGTTGGTTGGATACTAGGGGCTGCCCTAGTTTCTTACAGGAAGAGTAAAAGAGAAGCCAAGCAAGGGCAGAGGGGTCTGTCATAAGGGGCAATATTCAGAGTCTCCAGCTAAATCTACTGGTTTATGTTTTGCTGAAGTTGAGGCCTTAAAGAATGAAAGAACATCTCTCAAAAATGGGATTAGACAACTTCTCTGCTGGCCAGCTGACCCAGAAGCTGACAGGGACACAAAGGCTATGGAGCTCAGATATTTATTTCAACCCCAGAAGAAAAGGGCAGGACATCCAAGCAAAGCCATAAATACCTAGAGACTTAAGCAGGAAAGGTCATTTTAGATAAAACACTTGTCTGAATAAATTTCACCACAGGTGCCATATGCTTGGGCCATGGAAAGATTCCTATCTAAAGCAATTGTTTCAGTCTTCTTAAGCCCACCTACCCAAACAAGCTCTTGGCCTGGGGATCAATCCTACTTGATCTGTCATGCAGTAAGACTGAGAAAAGAGATTGTAACTTGAAGAGCAGGAGAAACAGAGGGGAACAGAGTATGATTCCCATTCACAGGCTATTCCCAGGTATCTACTCCCTTTTGAACAGCCACTGTATCTAGAGACAGGCAGAACAAACAATATATTCAATGTGGTAAGACTTTGTCTATCATTCTTGCTATATACTCACAGAGCTGCTTGAATTTTTTTCCAATGCATCAGTCTCCTTACAGTGAAGGCTGATTCCACAATACTGAAACTTTTTCAAGAGAATGGCAATTGATTATGGTAATATAGCTAGTAAGAAGTTATCAAAACATGCTTAGTTTTGATTTGCAAATTATAAATTTTAAGTTTAAAGCCAGGCTGCAGTCCTCAGGTAGTGGGATGCCTATGGCAGAACAGGCTTGAAGGGAACATTAAAATTCCTGCAAAGACCCAGCTTGACTTTAAGTAGCTGCAGCTTAGTTCAGCACCCAGGCTGGCTGCTGCGGAGCTCCAGCCCTCAGATCCAGAGGGGTTCAGTTGTCATGTACAGCATCAGATGCAAACAATGGTGCTGTGCCCAAACTACCATGGCTCCTGGACAGTGTGGAATCATCTTGGATACATCAAAGGCAGAACCAACAAGCCAAGGAAGACCCAAAGCACCTACAAGCACAAGCACAGTGCCCTGCATTCCTGAAGCACTTGCAGCAAAGGCCTAGTACAAGACACTTGAAATGTCCCTACCTAAATCCAGTTGGACTGAGCAGTTTAGTAGGTCCTGGTCTACTTTGTGCTCAGATGAATATCCTTGTTTTACTGCTCAGCTGAGAAACATGTTCATGGAACATTGCATCTCAGCCAAGAAGCTAGACCAGACCACAGCTCTTTTTTGTATCAGGAGGTGGTAATACAAACCCAGGCAATCCCGGCATGCTTAGTTAACAGTTGCTTCTAATTAATTTAGTAACATATGTGGACATGCAATATTTCAATCTTAATGTCTCAAATGGTTTCAACATTACTGACACACAACGTTTCAAGTATGCTCAATTACAAGATTTCTGGAACTACAGATCTCCTAAATTTCATTAAAAGATAAAACTTCCTGTTCCAGTTCAGAACAAAAATACATTTTAAAATGCCTGAATGTCTTGTAGAACAGCTTTTCTTCTTAATACAAACACAGATGTAGTGTGTAGGCCCATACACAACAAAACGCTTAAGCACATCTTAACTTCAGTCGTGTAATTCCATCTTCAGGCATGTGCCTAAACCCTGTAATGGGCTCAAGTCAACCAAACCAAGGCTGTACAGTATCTGTTTGTACAGAAATACTTAAGCTGCCTGTTGACGGGGCATTTCTGCGACATGAAGTTGCAGTTTAACACATTTCTACTGCAATTGCTTCTTGACCGTTTCAAAGATGGTTGCCAGAGAGGGTTGTTGATTCATTTTTCAGTCCCAAGATTGACCTTACCTCTGTGCAAATGAGATGAGTAATTGTTTATTCAAGGAAATGTGCAATCTTTTGAGAAATAGGTTCAAATGTGGATTGTACAACATTGCAACCGGTTGGTTTGTTAATGGCAGATGTTCTGGAGGGAAAAGGGAAATCGAAAGGATGAATCATTACCCAGATGAAGTTCAAAAGCAATTCAAAATTCATTTCATAATCACAGATGTGTGCCAAATAAACCCACCCAGCATAGGCTTTGATTTTTGTGAGGTCTGCAAGTTCTTTCCTTTGCTATTCCCACTATAACCTTTGCAGTGTGGCTTAAAAAAAAAAAAAAAAAAAAAAAAAAAAAAAAAGAAAAAGTTTGAAGAAATTATTGCCTTCTAAATGCTCCATATACCTGTCTCATTCTACAGTGTTGTGCTGCATCCACAAAATTACTGTCAATGTGCACAGTGGAATACAAATACTTTTCCCTTTGGGCTTGTAGTGAGCTCGTGGTTGGAATAAAGATGAAAGTCAGAGCAGCAGAAGAGTGCATCAGAAGTACAACTCCAGCATGCACCCACAGCAAGGTCCCTGGCCCCTCAGCTGAAGTGAAAACCCTGTGTTACAAAGAATAGGCATGCACAGTATTTCTCTTATATGTCCAGATTCTCCGTAAATCCTGTAAGGGTTGAACAAAGTCCAAGGTAATAACCACGGTCAACAGGTGCTCTCTCCATTTGAGGCTTATCCATCCTCTCACACAATTCCACCTCTGGTGGTGTGCCCCTAACAGATCAATCCTACAAAGTTTTAGTTGTGCTGCTTAGGCTGTGAGCCTTCAAGAAGGCATGTTAGGACAAAACTCTGCAAGCACATATCTTGTCCTTGATCCCTTGGTCTCTCCCTGGTCTCTGGCCCACCTCTCTCAGCTGTAATCTCCACAAACTTTTGCAGCCACCATAGGAGTGGTATGATCTTTCAGTCCTTTCCTTTCAAGCCCTTTTCTTCAGCAGCCTTACACTGCTTTTGATTTGCTTTCAAAACATCAGTGGCTGGTAGCTGGGGGAGCATTCACTGCTTCACTAATAGATTGGAAACTCATCTGGAAAGCAGCAGTGCAAACAAAACAGGAATTGATCTATCTTTTAGATTAAATGATCATTTTTTCAAAAAGGCCCTTGGAATTCTTAATCTTCAGACTTGTAAAATATTATAGTTCAACTCATACAAAAAGAAAGTGCTCACTAGCTGTAGTTGAGATGTCTTCACCCAAGTGCATTGTTTGCCTGGGATTCCTCCTGAGAATCTGTAGTTCCTGTGACTTACACGAATAATTCCTTGGAGATGTGCATGAAACATGATACAAACAGCATGTTAGGAAACTATAAGAAAAATGGTGGTAAAGTTAGGTTGAAGAAGTAGCTAATGGATTTTCCAGTAAGAACATAAACGTACTTCAAAGGCATCCATACACAGGTGGAAATGGGTTCTTTTAAAGTCCTGTCCCTTAAAATGGCCCATGTCACCATCTTGCAGTTGGTTTTCCCACCTCTCCCTTGCAAGCCAGACAGTTAATCAATGAACAGAAAGAATATCATAACACCGTAGCAGTTTCTAGTCAAGGATAATGAGAATCAAGTAACTGAACAAATGGCTTTAGAATTACCCATAAGCTGAATTTCTTTGCATTATACCCCAATAAATTTTAACCAAGAACATGCATTCACCAAAAGCAAAGTTGATTTGTGGAGTTCTAAAGGAAAAAGTTGGGGCAAGTAAGCAAATTGAAATGACCTACTTGTTCAACTTTTCCCATTGCTAGGGACAATGTCTTACTAATATTTCTGTACCTGCTGACAGTCAGTGTTTAAATGTTGAATCTCTAGCTCAGTGACACTACTGTCACCAGCATTTTCTGTTGCATTCAATGGCAAATATGATTTTTTGTGCCTCTTACTTGAAAACCAATAGGACCTCTTTAAGAAACGTGGTTCAAAATAAAGTACTTGATTTGTGGGTATAAAATTTATGAAAACCCTTGGAATGTGTAGAGAGGCCAGTGTTGCAAGTGTTATCTAATGAACATGACTCTAAGGTCATGTTTATTCTCACAAATATCACAGGTTTTCACAAAGGCAACAGAAAGATGCATGCAAAGCTTCAGCAATAACGCAAATTATGATCTAAACTCACTGTAGCCATGATATCTTTTAGAATGAACTCCTATCAGAACTCCTCATCTTCACAGCTCTGAAGGCTGAAAACATTACACCTTTTGAAGACTTTAACCATACCAAAAAAAGAAGTGCCATCTCACTGTAATAATGTTGTCTTAATTATGTACAATACTTAGCACTAGTTTTACACCAGATGAGTCATAGTAGAAGCTTGTACTTTACTGTTTGACTAAATCCCACAGCACTTAAAGCTCCCTGCAGTGAGCGCCTACCAGCTTGTGCTCAGCTCTTTTCTCAGACCATGTTTGCTGGATCCTTTGGGGAAGGCTGGATTGAAAGGTGCTGGACTAGGATGAGCAGACACTGTGGCTGGAAATAAGGTCTTGGAGTCAGTAAGGACATGCCAGAGAAATGTCTTGAAAGCTGCTCAGGTTTCTATGCTCCTCCAGTCATGTCCATTTTAATTAACTGGGATTCTAGAAATCATAGAGATGGGTTTCATTCCTTTCTTTTTTAAAAGTAGTTTATCTTCTGAGTAGAAAGTTGTTCATTTTTTGTCATCTCGTGCTGTTTGTTGTAACAATTAAGACGATGCCAAACAGGTAACTGAAACACTTGCAGTTATTTATGGAATCCCTCTTCACTTGCCTTACACCATCTACTCTTTTACTGCTAAAAGTAATCTCACAGAAGCAGATACCTATAATTTTATGAAAAATTTTTACCACTGGGGTTTTCAACAAGATAGCATGGTCTGCTGGGCACTTCTTCATTTGTGCAGATTTTTTCTCCTTCCTGTGTTTTGGGGCTTGATGAGATCAGTGACATTTCCTGGTAAGCACAGGATCTTTTCCCAGGTCCTTCTAAATGCTGATGCCTTGGAGAATACTGGCTATTCTCAAGTCAGTTGTTACTTTGACAGTTCAGCTTTCTTCATCTGAAACATATGAGTAATACCCCTTTAGAGCCTTCATAAACACTGCTGGAAACTTCAAAGGAAAAACACTCTTAGACAGATTTTAAAAAAAAATTTTATAAAGCTAAAGAGCAGATGGACTTGTAGCAGAGTATACTGCAGTCTTCATTCACAGTCAGCAGGAGAGGTAGGTTCCAGCCTCTTTGAATCTCTGTCGGGAAGACCACGTGGGAAATTTAATGTCAGACTTTGTGAAAAATTGGTCCCATCTGCCTCCCCTCCTTCACCCAACAGATACACAGAGTGCCAAAGTACCTGGCTATCACAGATCACTGGGATCACTGCTGAAGCCTCTCTCTATGCAAATAACAAATATTCTACTCCTTAAACATCCCTGTAATGAATGCCCTGCTATGGCAACTTCCAAGAGACTCTTGATTAACTGAAAGAAGCAAAACACTTCATGCTGAAGTAACAGCTGGTTATGGTACTTACCAGAATCAGCTGACAGTCTAAAGACATACACTTCACCAGGAAGCTTTCACTCCTACACATTATTTAAATAGAAGTTGTTTTTTTGCAAACTTGGTACCACTAAACTGAAGTCTATTACATTTGGCTAGTAGGGTCCTTCTAGTAAACAGTGGTTTTTCAAAGCCTTACCAAAAACTTTACCCCGAAGAAGCCATGAGGAGTGGTGTGCATGCCACACTATTGTGTGATGCAAAAAGGATGCATCCAAGTGAAAGGACAAACAAATCTTTCTGCTCACGAAAACATTTCATTTCCATTTTAGCCAGGAATGCACTAAATAATGCATCATTCCTCAGCTACTCAAAGGTCACCTTTTGGTCTACGAGCAGCTGCAGCAGCTGTGTTCCTTTGAGACCCTGCTCTGAGCACAGAACAAAGCGTGAGAGCTGACAACAAGCTTTGGGGATGCAGGTACGGGACAGGCTTCTGGAGGCCTCCCAGCAGCTATGGTTAAGAACCACTGTCAAATTTTCTTTCTCTCATTTTTTACTTCAATCTCAAATAACCTCCTTCCTTCCCCTCCCTTCCTAAGTAAATTAGTCATATGTAAAATATGAGAAAATTAACAGCCAACTCAGATTTTGACACCATGCAGAGACAAGTATCCATGGAGATTAGGGACCTCCTGTTCATCACTGATTTCCCATCATATTTGACAGGAAGGTACAACAAACAGAATAAACTAGTCCCCAGAAAGGCACTCTGTGAGGCTGAGTTCAGCTTAGAGGCTACCAAGTCTGTTATTCCCAAACTATAATGCAGGCAAGACCCACAGCTGCTTTAGATGTATCCCTCATATTTGAGGCTTTCATCCAGTAAATCTAGATGAAAGAAATTGGTGGCTTCTCACATATTATCTCATTATCAAGGACTCAGATATGAGTTTTGCAGCTGGGAATCACTTCAGCTTTCTAGACTGGAGTGTTGGTTATAACATACAGACCTCAGTTTAGAGACAGTGATTTTGAAGCGGAAAGAAAATCCATTATCATCCAGTCCAGAACCTGTCCTCCTAACAGGTAGGTCAGGGTGGTACAGAGGAGACATCCTGATCAGACCTGACTTTGACAGGATGGTGGGGGAAGCAACATGTTGTTCTTGTAGGATTTTCACAGTTATATTTTCCACAAATCTAATCCTGTTCTGTTTCCTAGATCAAAATTGCCTACAACCAGAATAGCTTTTGTTTCAAATTAAATCAAACAAGCAAGGAGAGAAATAATAACTACATGGGAAACAAACAAGAGCGCAACTCACTGTAAGGGCTATCTTGCATTGATGCATTTCATTCACTTCTAGACTACAGCCTGGGGAAAACTTTATTTTTAAAGGTCCCACACACAATAACAGGATCATACCAGACATACATCTAACCACATGTACCACTCATCTTTCCTTACCCAGAAAAACAAGCAAATCTTAAAAGGAGATGGGGAAAAAAAACCCAAACCAAAACAAACCAACTAATGCACAAGCACTGAATTAAGTATTAGAATTCCAGTGCTTATGTATTCCTTAGCCCATCCAGATGTGCTTTCATCTCCTCTACTCATTCACACATCAAGGTTGCAGCAGACCTCTATGAAAACCCTCTGAGCTCCGGGATTCCTGTCCTTGATCCTGGGTGACATAAGATTCATTAACTCCAGCTGCTGCTGTTAGATTTCCCCACTGCAATGGCTCAGTGTCACCACCAGCCAGCACAAAATCCATGCCATGTGGCAAGACTCTGTGGCTAAGCAGGCTGCCAGCCTTGGAGCCACAGCGGGCACAGCAAGGTGGCAGCTATCAAAAGACAGAAAATAGAGCAAGGTGGATGGGCCCTAAGGGCTCTTCAATTAGTTGGCAAGAAAATTTTAAAATTTGCACTATAAAAACCAAAAAAAGCAGAATACTGCAGAGCAACCAGATTTGCCATAAACTGTTCTTTACAAGCTGGAGGTAACAGCAGGAGTTTTCAGACAGCCTGATCAAACTGAAACCTCCTGCTTACTCATGTGCCTCCCTGGCACTGGCACACGAGGGCCCTGAACAGCACGTACTGCAAGTCAGGAGAGAGCTCCATATGCTTCTGACAGCAGCCATCGTAACCATTTTCCAGCCGTGTTACCATCACGTATGGGTCATTACTGGAATTCAGTCTGCATCAACAGACAATATATATACTATATATATACAATATATATACAACATATATACAATATATATACAANAGCAAGTCTGTTATCAGTAGGTTTAAATTTGTTCAGCATACACCTCCTTTGCAGAACATCTGTGAATCTGGAAAGTAGGAAAGGCTAAAGACACAGACCAGTCAAGCACCATTTATTTAAAACGTGTGATCCCAAAAATAACTGGGGGTCCTCTCTAGCTAGAAATCCAAGCCAGAAAGCAATAGCAGCCCCCTGGACAGACAACAATCCAGGGTTTAATTCTGGACCTACAAACAGTTAAACAAGAGCTCATTCTAATGGCAAAAGAATGGGAACACACAGCCTTTGCACTCTGTGCCTTCTCTTCCACTGCTCAAAAGCCATGTGCTTCAGGCTTCCATAAGAGGATTTAGAGTCTTTAATGCAACATGAATTCACCAAAGAACTTGACATCATTTCAACCGTTCTAAGTCACGTCCTTGGACTGCCTCTAAGATAGCCATCCTGTCTTCACTGACAGTGTGGGCAGCCTGGTAAGAGGAGGTTTCCAGCACAGACTCCTGCATAATGTGCTTCAAGTCAAGCAGTGACAATATTGCTCCTGCCCCCTCACCCTTCCACCCCTGTTCTTCCCGCCTTGGCTAACGAGATGTTTTCCTTTGGCAAACTACGCCAAGTATGTACAAACAACTACGAGACTGGAGTGAGAGTGCATCTGTGTGAGCAAACCAGCCCTTTCTCAGCTTCACATTGGCACAGGACCAAGTGAGCATCAATGTCCTCCATCCCATCTTCAGGCCACCACAGGCAGGAGAGCCCAGCCCAGCAGCTGGACTGGAGTCCCCCAGTGTTACAGTGAGCACTACCCTTCACATGGTATCTGCTGGCCAATTAAGGTACAACCACAGTAATTTTTAGTCTCTTGAGCATATTTTCAGAGTTGCCCCCTTTGACCTAAGTATTTAATCAGTTGCAACCCAGTTAACACATTTGCACACACTCCGAGACACACACACACAGAGTTGCTTACATATAGCTTCCCTTACAGTTCTGATAATCTGGGTAATTTATTCAGGTTGGCAAAGTTTGAGTGTTTTTCCATTTCCTCTGCAGAAGGGGAGCAATGTGATTGTTGCTGTGGTGATCCTTCCCTTAATATTTTTAGTCATAATCTGACTTAAAGTCATGACTGGCAGTGGAAAGTGTCATTTTTTTAAGGCACAATACCAAAACATTGGTGAAGAGCCTTTTATTTTTCACACTGAATATTATATATATATATACATATGTGTGTNCCTTATATATATTTTCCTTGGAATTCACATTGATAAATGTAAACATGTAGATGTTCCTTTACCATAAACAGGCCTGGGTTTGGCCTTTCTTTAGTAAAGCCCTGTTCTCCTCCATCCACTTGGGCTAAAGCTGCACAGTCAGAACCTCTGCTCACCTTGGTTACGTCTTCAGGAAGGGACTAACTTACTCAGACATATTAATGCTGACATTAAGAGCAGTTGCTTGTCTAATCCCCCAGGAATGGGGTTTAAAAATCTACCCCCTTCCCTGTTAGTGAGGTTAATGACTTCTCTGCAGAAGGGGAGCAAAGCGATTTCACGTTTTTCCTTCATTTAAGAGGCTGCAGAGCCAGCATTCCTCTCTGTGCTGAGAGGACAGCAAATGTCAGCTCCCTACCTTCATTTATGCCTTGATCGATGAAGCTGTTGGCAGAGAAAACTGTGACACACAGTGAGGGAAGGAGCACAAACCTGGTGGAATCGGTGATGTTATTCCCATTTGTAGCACGTACTGTTGGCATATCCCTGCAGGGTTCTACCAAAGCGAGGGTGCTAGCACCACCCCACCAAACCCAGAGCTCTGCTGTCGCATAGCAGTGGTGCAGAGCACACAAGGAGGTGAGATGGAGGTCCAGCCCCCAAGTGTCCTATGCTTGTCTTCTTCCCTTTATTCCAAATAGGAAACCCAAGAGGCCTGGGATTGAATGTGTTCTTAAAGTTGCAAAACTACTTTCATTAGACTGCTTTTTTGTAACCTGTTTCACAGTGAGTGAAATGCTTAACATTGAATTATCCCATGGGACTAACCATGGAAAAGGATGCCATGAAGTGTAGATGAAAATAAACTCAACTGGTCCAATGGAAAGCTGTCCTCCCATTTAGTTGTGGTTTCCTGAAAATTATCATTTGAGATGAAATTTTGTTTGCCGTTTAAAATCCAGGATTAATCATTTGGGAAGGTTGACAATTCTGTTTCCCCATTTTGTATCTCCTCTGCGTGTTTTCCAGCATTTAAAACAATTTCCAGATTTTTTTTTTTTTTGAGGTGCGGAAAAAGAAGGGGCTGTTTATTTTCCATTCAGGCAAATAAAAAGTTACATTCCAAAAGATTATATAACTTCCATCATTGCAACTAAATGTGTTTGGTGTATCTGAATAAACCAGATTCAAATATTTGTTCCTGAAATGCACCAACAGAAACTACCACAACATTTTCTTCCACAATGGGATTGCAAATATAGGTGATATGAAACCATATATTGTCTTAATTTTAATATGAAGAACTACTGGAATCATAAGTAGAGACACCATTTAACAAAGAGTTGAATATATACTTATTTACACACACACACATTTACTAGGAACTGCATTAAATATGATGACAGAATACCACAGCATGATTATGCCCGTGTCTTTTGTTTCTCACTGCTCCTCTAGAACTTTCAAGATTTTTAGGATTTCATCTGCAAGATTTCAGCGAGTGCTAGAGACTTGTGCCTTCCAAAAAAGCAACTCAGTCCTCTGTGATCTTAACACTCCCTGGATAGACTCTCATAGATTCAGCAGCCTGTTGATGCAGCAGATTACATCAGAGGTGCAAAAAACAACCAGTGCTGCACTGGTGGAATTAGGACACGGCTTTCTACCACTGCTCCAATACTTTCCCATCATCACCAGCCTGCTGAGGGCACTTGGACTATGCCTTCCCACTGATCTCGTGAGGCAATGCATTGGACACAGATAACACACATGTGGCCAGACTGCACCTGCACAATGTTTTGGGGATACCCTGGATCCTCTGCAGTGGCTCAACAGTGATGCGGTGCTTGTGGTCATCCAGGCAATGCCAGCAGAATTCCCGTAGCTGCAGCCAGCGTGACGCTGCTTCTCGACAATTCCCTTGCCAGACCACGCAGGGCACGCTGCACCTTGGGATATTAATCAAGTGCTGGCATGGGAAGGGCAGGAATTGAGAGCTGATTTGCTTTCACCTTGGCCCGTTTAATGCCCTGTCCCATACTGTGATGCCACCAGCACCAGAGTAATCTGCGGGCATGGGTATCGTGTACGTGTGTATTCTCGCCCACACTATGCCTTAGGAATGAAAGAATTCTGCAAAGAAATGAAGGGACAGCTCTGGGAGCTTGGAATAAGCACACAGGGTCAGCTAAACCTCTTTTCTAGGTCATTTTAAGAGATTTCACTGCACAGACCCACTGTTATTTAAACCCAGTCCCACTGCAAGAGAAAAAGAACTGAAAGAAAGCAGATTGTTGGATGGAGCTACTTTGACACTTTTTATTAGCTATAAATGCCTGGTCTTGCTTTCCATACTGACCCAAAGGTGCTGGATCTTGGCTCACTTTCCCTTAGCATGCACCACCACATCTGACCTAACTGCAGTTTCATGGGACCAGACTGAACCTCCAAAGTCCTGCTCTGCCACACTCAGCTTCATTTTCTCACAAAGCCTTTGAATTAAGGCAACCTTCCACCACATCCTCCAAGCAACTGGGAGATTTCCTACCTGCTGTAAGGCACCCTTATTGTGAGTGTCTATCACAACATAGGTTTTTGCATGTTATTCCACACCAGGATTGCTGCCTTTGTTGCAGGGGACTGAGCTACAGCCCCTGAGGAAGTGTTGAACGGGCCTTTTGCAAGCAGAATGTAGGTTTCTGTGCTATTTCTGAAGCTCTGCAATTCACTTCCTGCCTCGCACGTGGATCAGGGTTTTGCTTAGATGCAAAGCTGAGATTGAGCTGTCAGTCCCAATACACTTCTCCTTTTTCCATTTTAGAAAAGGGATTCATATCCGTAAAGGATGCACTCAGTTCAGAACACCGTAGCCTTAACTATGTTGGCTCAGGAGCAAAATATCAAAGAGAGATGAAGGTATGTGCCAGAATTAAGTCTGTGCTATAAAACAGGCCTAACTAATGTCTAAATTCCAGCCTTGCTGAAGTACAAAGAGCAGTCTCCTTTGCTGTGCAGATAAAACCAAGCTGATTTTATAACAGTGTATTTCCTAGCAATTTCAATGATTCTTGCTGACAGTTCAGTTTTAAGGACCAAATTCTCAGACAATAACTCGTGACCTAATTCTGAAGTCAAGACTTCAGTTCACAGACAATTTTCCCTGTACATCCCTCAGCAGTTTTGGAGAGAAAGGATTCTAAAAGAAGGCCACAGTAAGCACAAAAGAGGCAAAAGTAGTTATCCAGACATTTAAACCAGATAAACCCAAGTACTAGATACAGATTTTCAGCAGCAGTTTTTGCAAACCCATAGAGGGGAACTTAGCAGCTCCAAAGTCAAGGCAGGTAAGAAGTTGGACAGTCTTAACTGGTTACTACTTTGCCACCCACTACCTGCTCACCTCCACCCCATGTGAAATGAAGGCAGAAAGTAATTCTCAGTTAAAACCAAACAATGCCTTCCTCCCTCCTCCTCCCTACCAAAAGATATTATGATATTTACGTATCTTTAGTCAAATCTGTATCATAAAAGACAGAGAAAGCACTCAATTTTTAAATAAAGGGAAAAAACCCCATACGAACAAACTGAAAAAGGCAGCAAGACCAGGATATTTATTGTCTCACCTGTCTACAGAGCTTAATTTTGAATTACCTTTGTGGCTTGGCTACTTAGCCTACACACTCAGATTTTAAAATTATGATTGATTTTTCCAGCTCCTTAGAACATAAGCTTAATTCTAGTAATCACAGCTGCTCATTGCTATAGCTTGCTAAAGCATATTTAAGTTTTGAGGCCCCAACTTCAAGACTCCATCTCTGGGTATCTTTAAGGAGGAGTTAGACACACATCAGTCAGGAATGTTGTTGATAAAGTTGCACTTACATTCAGAAGGAAATATGGTTTAATGATCTCTTTAAGGTCATCTTTGGGGCTAATTTTACGTGACAGAATCTGATCACAACACAACCTAATTGCACTAATTCACGAGAAAGTTACCTCATCACAACAGCTCTCCCTCCAGCTTCCCCCTCCAGCTTCCCCCTCCAGCTTCTCTTCTATTTTAATTAATCCTTTCTCTGTAGCGTAGTTTGGCTATAAGAAAAACAGGAAGCATATCTTGGAGAAACCACCCCTAGGCCAGATAGACACCTTTCTGATGACAGATAGAGAACCATCAGCTTTGTCTTTCTATTGTACCATCAGTTGTATGTGACATAAAAACTAGGAAATTCAATACTGTGAGGAGAGAGGTAACAGAGAGTCTCTCACCAGGGTTTCACTGTCACAGACTGGGTTTCTCCACCAGCAGACTGCTCAGCAGGACAAATTTGATCTGGGCAGAAGACTGCATTTCTATCAAGTTAGTTGCAGTACCTGAGATAAAGGTAACATTTGCTCCAGCAAAAAATTTGTCACTGCTATTTCCAGCCGCAGAGAGTCTTCGGACATTTGAAGCGTTCCTGGACACATGTGAATGATACATCTGTGCTGTTGGTATCTGTGATATCAGTGCTCCACATGGTGTGCCCACTCTATCTACAAAAGGCTCCTGGGGATCTTCCTGTTCATTTTGCTCCACTGTTAGAGCCTGGTCTAAAAGAATGAGAGCCTTGGGTCCCTGACATTTCTGACAGACTTTTTGGGGCAGATCCCATAAAATTTTTGGAGCAGTTCACAACCCACACGTGCATATTTTTGAAGCGTAAAATCTTAGAGAAATTCCTGGTGTATTCTCCACAATTTCTACCTTGTTTTCCTCCTCCTTTTTTTTTTTGTATTTCCATTCACTCACCACTTCAGTAAAGATCAAAAGTCAGTATATTGTTCTGTTTTATGGATCAAATCACTCTAGACTAATCTCTGCAATGGCATACAGATCTGCAGATGTATTTTTGTGGAAAAAGTTAAAAAGCATTTGAATATTGTTCAGTATATTATAATATTTTGTCTGTTCATTCTTAATTGCCTCTAGAGTGAAGCTTTATGTTTTTTATTTGATCACAAAGATTTCTTTTATGCCTGAGATTTAAATTAACGGTGGGCAAAGCAATTCCATAAAGAGGAAAGAAGAGGGGATCAACATTTCACCTTCCATCAGAAAATAATATATCCAAAGTGAGATACAGAAGGTGTGTGCCCTGAGCTGGACCCCCCCATCTTCCCACCACTCAGTCCTGTGATTTGGTGCAGGCCCAAACCCACACACCCCACGTAAGTCTCCCGTTCAACTGCTCCCGGGGAGACCTTGGAGACCAGCACAGAAGCTTTAAACCTCCCACGCTCAAACCGAGCACTCCTCTTTACTTCTTTGCCAAAAAACATCTGAGAGGACTTCAGTGGCACTCTTTTACAGATCCTGTTTCCTAAGCAGGGCTGTGCAGTGTGGCAAGCCATGGTAGCAGGCAACTGAAGCCCTTCAAGTGCCCGTGTTTGTCCCCAGAAAGGAGTACAGGCATGAGAGGGGGATGAGAGCACCTGGCTTGAGCAGAGCTACCAGAGTTTCAGCAAACACAGACTGGAACGGGACACTTGGTTTGTAGCTGTGGGCCAGTAGTGGGACAAGGAGCAGAAGACTAAGGAAAGAGTTCCAGAGCTCCAGAGGAAGAAGAGTATTGGGTTATCAAAACCATATGGATGTCAGGCAACCACCTGGACCTCCTTCTGCATTTTGCAGATGATCTCCTAAATACTTAGTGGAATTCTGCTCCCCATGGCTTGCTGATCCTTACAAGGGAAACAGTAACACACAATTACAAGTACATTTCATAATATTGTATTACTTATAAACACACTGACTTGAAAAGGATGAAAGTTGGTCCTGGTTTTAAGTGCTTTTGGTTTATATTTTAGTTCTCTAAAATTAACCCTGGTAAACCTGACTGCTTCTGATGGCAAGATAAAACAGATTCAAAACCTTAATGTCTGCCTCTAAAATAAACCAAAACGAAAGTAGTCATCTGATTTCAGTTCCCTCCTTTAAAATCCTCTGACTTCAGTTGCCTTTGACTTCTTAGTTAAAATGAAGGGTTTGATCCCCTCCCCACTGCCTGTACACAATCCAGGGGACAGTATTGAAGACTATGGCATTTCTCCAAATGCGCATGACCAACAACAAAATCTGATCAGGTGACTTCAGAAAGAGTTTTTCTAGTGGTACACCTGCTAGGGAGAACAGCAAATCTCTCTGCACTCTTTTGGTTCAGCACATCCATTACACAGCCCCAGACAGACACATGTGATAGCACCATGCCATGAACCACAGACAAGTGTCAGAGATAGAAGAGAGAATTTCCATTTTCTTATCCTCTAGCAGACGTACTGTCAACACCGAGCTTTTCTTACCCAAGAGGGGATCAACAAACAATACATTACTGCCCTTCTACACACCCATCCTTTGGTGCAGAGCATGGTGGGGAGCCAGCCCATGCCCAACTCTTCGGCCATTCTCCTGCCAGCATAGTTTTTTAAGTTGGTAAGGTCTTAATTTGCTTTCTTTCCAGTCTCCCTTGCAAAGCTTCAATGCTGTTCAAAAGAATCATTTGATCAAGGATTTGTCCATCTATGCTGAGAAAACAAATGCCGCAGCCCCTCAAGGAGTTCAGTTTTGATCAGATGAGCTACACCGATGAAGCTGCACTAACGTACAGTCCTCACAGTCTTTCATAAGATCCTTGGTGTTGCCAACACCATTGCCTGGTTTACACTAAGCCAACAATCTCTCCATTCAGTTCTTAGGTACCACATCGTTTCTTTGCTTGAAAATATTCTGTGATTTGTCTGGGTATATTTGTTATGCAAGCACACGCCCTTGTCTACTGGTTTTGTTCCAGCACAAGGTGTTAGTTTTTCCTAGCATAGCATTGGTCACGCTACAAAATAAGCTCATGTATCCCATCCTAAGGCTGCAGTATTTTCATGCATTTTGAAGTCATTGTGTCTGTAATGCCATCCCTCCAAGATCTGCTAATGGGTATTAGCTTATGCGTCATTTTCTAAACTGTGCACCACAGTGAGGAAAAAAACCCCAGACACTACACATGAAGCGTCATTGCTGTGAGTTGGATTTATAATACCTAGAGAACCAACAAGTGGACTGCAATGTGATGTACTTGGATTCAAATGCTAACTTCTCGTGAGATGAAGTACTTTCATTGAGTGCTGAAAACTGAACCTGGTTACAGAAGAGCTCCTAATTGTATTCCAATCTGACCAAATACAAATGTTTTTCAAGGTGTTACTGGATTTGTCAAAGATATAAAGAAAGCCTGCATTATCCTAGAAGCTGCAACAGGGAATGTAATGGAGAGTTTCAGCCTAACACTAATGGAGAATCTGGCCTATACTATAAAGACAAGAGAATGCTATGGCCCCACAGCAGAGCCTGCCCTTTAACAAAAGAGTTCTGGGAACTGCAGTCACATTCTCTGCCTTGGGATGCCCAAATAGATTGGCTCTTGACTCCCTCTAAGGATTCAAAAAACCTGGGGGATCTCAATTACAACCCTCTACAATGCAAAGAAAAAAAAGAAAGAAAGAAAAAGAAAAAGATACATCAAGAACATTTGGACTGAGATGAAATTTGTTTTGATAGGGACCAGGGTATAGTATGGTTCAGCTGCAAATAAAACCTAACTGCTCTTAACAACATCCTGCAAAGTTGCAAAGCACCCATACACAGACAGCAGGATCAATATAAGCTAAACTTCCATTTCATAGCTGAAATCAGAGCCACTTCATAGTGACAAAATAATAAAACAGCAAAAGAACAATGAGACACTCTGGCACATGTGTACATTTTCTAAAACCACACATAATGAAGCTTTAGCAATGCAGAACTCAGCCTCCCAGCTCAAAGTTTTATTGGCCATTATCTCACTGGATTTGGAACAGCAGCTCTGAATGCAGTAAAAGACATTCATTTTTCACAATGTTTCCCCACATAACTGACAAATTTATTACCATTATAAAAAAGGACACTATTTTGAAATCCTCAGGGTGCTTGACTTGTAATGGTGCCAAACATGTTTCTCTTTTCATTAGCATTCAGGGAACACTGAATATGCCCAAACCAACCTCATCTATGTTTCCCACTCACATCGATGCAGCTGATGTTGGATCTCCAGCCATCTCGGTTCTGGTCCAAGATAATGGCTTGGGACCAGAGCAATCAGACATACTGAGAGGCTGTTTCCAAATTAGACTGGGGACTGCTAGGCATCCCCGGCATAGCCTCACACTGGCCTATTTCAATATGATATGAACCCTGAAAATCTTGTGGCTACCTCACCTCACAGAATGGGCAATGTTAGAAGAGACCACAGCAGGTCACCTGATCCAAAGTTCTGAGACACCTACAACAGACACTTGTCTCAGTTTGTAGGATGGTTGCAAAAGTAGATATATTCAGAAATTCAATTGATAAAAAAACCTCGTAGGTGTTACATAAACCTCTGGAGTGCATGAATTCTTCAACAGGCTTGGCACATCTTCCACCTCCACAGGAAAAAGTGAATGAAATGGCACCACAACATGTTTTAGGTGGTGTCTGAAGAGATCAGAGGCCAAAAAAAAAAAAAAAAAAAGGACTAATTAATAGGGCATCAAGGTGCTTGGTTAGTCCAATTTTGCTTCTTCCAGGGAGAACTGCTGTCCTCCTTTCACATTGCAACCTTTGTGAAGAAAGCAGGAACTCACAGCTCAGAAACCTCCTGCTTTCTACCAAGACTGCTCAGCTCTTTGGTCCTCAGCCTAATGACCCAGATCTGAACACCACAATCATTCTGCAATGATCTTTGATATCTTGTCTCTCTCATTCATGAAGTCACTTTGGGGGCCTTATATGGTAAAAAACTTTGTTCCCCTCAGCTAGATATGCCTAAATTTCCCTACTGGAAGAAGGCTTCTTCAGGAAGCCTGGACTCTTTTTGTTCCATGACTTCCTCACTCTGTCATCTGTCCACCCTCTTGGTCAGCACAGGCCTCTGTCTCCTCTTTGCCCACAACTCTCCTTTCTCTCAGAAACCCATCCTGGAGCTCACTACCTCCAGTGATACCAGGGTGGTAGCAGGGCCTTTCACAAAATCCCCTGCTAGCCCCTTGCATCAGTTGGATCTCTGTCTTCTAGGACAGCCAGGCTTCAGCAGTCAATGGCATCAGAGCAAGTGCCATTAATTCAGTCACACCCATGGATCACATTTTACATTCAGAACCTGCAGTAAGGATTTCTCATCTTAGTTTCCACTTGGCTTCTTCTCACTCACCTTCACTGTAGCCCTCACTCTGGTTTTGCTTTCTTTGGCATATTCAGACCTATCTCCAGTGAGCTCAGGCTGGATTCTTCTCCTCTCACCATAGATACTTAGGAGTCTGATATAGCCTAAATCAACTCAGTTGCTTATGCTTTCTCTGCAGTAATGGAGAGACACAGCTCCAGAGGGCTGTTCATCCCTCTTTATTCAGGTACACCAGAGAGGGGGAATGCATCACCTTACACAGAGCAGGGATCAGACATCAGCAAGCTCAACATTCACATGGCTACAGTTCAGCACTGTAAACCTTGGTGCATGAACAACAGAGATCTGAAGACCAGAGGCTGACTGACTGATAGAGAGCTTCACTCCCATGGAAGCCCAGATGTCCTCTCTGTCCCATTATCACTTTCCAGTTGAGGGGTGGGGATGGTGTTTTCTGGTATTCCCAGGAGGTTGTGAAGATCTTAAGGGCATAAACACTGTTCTGTGGGGCTGACATCAGTTCTGTGCAACACCATGCTCAGTGTTAGGTTATCATTTGGGTCAAGAGACACAAATGTTTCTTTCAAACTTCTTTTCAGACTCTGCATCAAGGTTAAGCCTAGTTCTCCAGGATCCACATCAACCTCCATTTAAGGCAAGCAAAACAAAGGAAACCGTTCCTTTGAAACTTCTAATGATTGAAGCCTTTTAATTCTTTTCCTGTTTGCCATTAATTTTTGCCCCCGTGAGTCTCACAGCTTGCTGCTTTATCTTCTAAGCCTTAGAAGCCTTGTTTTTCTCAAGGACACATTGGATTTATGAACACATCTTTCTTTGTTCATCATGCCCTTCCTGGTTTTTTTCAGAATCAGGAACTCATTACAGCATCAGTTCATTCTCTCTCCTTGCCAAGTGAACCTTGAGTATGGAAAGTAAGTGTTTTCTGTATGCAGGGAATCCTTTCTTGATAATTTTCCAAGTAATACAGAATGCCTATTATAAGAAAGAAATCTCTGCATATTCTTACAAAAACATAACACTGATAAAAAGAGATAACTCTAGACTGATCCTCAATTTCCATATCTCAATCTTCAAAATAACTAAAGGAAATTATATAGTATCTTCGTTCAGTGAAAAGATTGTCTCCTTTGTAAATCAACAAATTCACTTTTTCTCAAGTCTGCTTCTCCCTAGCAGTCTCACACAAACTTTCCTCCTTGCCTTAATTCTTTTCTCTCTGCTTATTATCATTAGGAGTCCTATTCTTACCAGGCATGAAATAGGAATCTTGAAGACTTTACTGGCCACATCTCTAGTCTCATTTTTCCTTTATGACCTTCCTTCTGAGTCCAACACAAGCAACACACAGTCAAGTCAGAGGCTGTGTATCATTACTGACAGTGAGTTCTACTTATAAACACAAAATAATTCAATCTCTTCTCTAGTTTCACAAGTCTATCAGAATGGACATTTCTCCATTCTAGGATATATCCTCATAATAGAGTTAAAAATTATTTCAGGTCTCTTAATTCTCCTTGCCAATTTGCATAGGCAAACAACATCCAAAATAACTTTTTAAAATAGTAATAACAACCCCCAAACAAATGAACAAATGCCATCCCACTGGGAAAACATGAAAAAGAGTCTGTATGATAGACCACCAAAATGTGTGGCCAAACCATCCATGTTGGCAGGGAAAGTACTGAAATAATGAACCAATGCCAGGCTGAGTTAATACATGTGTTTGTTACCAAAATCACTCATAAAGTGAAAAACAGAAAGACACCTTGTGCACCTCACTGATGTGCTACGGAAGGCAACAGCAAAGCAAAGGGCAGAGCCTGGCCACATGCATGGGAATGATGGGATCCCACTTGACCTAAAAGACTGAGGTATTTCCTAGTGCAGTGCTGCCTGTGATCCACTGGGAGGGACAGACAGGGAAGGGGATTTCCAGTCAGCAACTCGTGTTTACTGGAAGACTCAAAGGAGGAACAGCCCTTAGTGAGGTCTTAATGTTCCCAGAGGTGGGAAGCAGAGTCAATCCACGGAGGGAAAAAAAAAAAAAAGAGAAACTAAGAAATTGATACATTTCCAATTTATCCCTCCATCATAACCTCAAACCTGTTCCAAGGGAAGTCAGTGACAATCAAGGATCAGGGTCCATTACAGTTTATATCTTTTCAAGGGATATTTAAAATATCAGCAAACATGTAGGTTTCTAGTTCCTTTCATCACAAAAATTCATGTGCTCCTTTACAATACAACAGTTGTTATATCTTACCTTCTGAGGACCATAAAGGTATGACATAACAATTGTTACCCATACTGAGTTCATTTATTTAAAATCTCATCCTCTTCTCTGCACAACGTGGGTTCTCATATGGATGAAGTCACAGACATTCCCTGGGCATATTTGGGCTGCTCCTCGGAGCTTTAAGGAGAGCAAGGCACAACATGAGCAGCAGCCTCTGTCTGAGAGCTGTCCTCATCTTCCTGCTACACCAAGGTGCAGCAAAGCACACAACCCATGTGAAAGACCCTTATATGACAAAGCCAGAAAAAGGAGATAAAAATCAGGAAGAGAAGCAGAGTTCAAAAATTTCTTACTCTGTTTCCCTGTTTGTGTCGCCTCCTGAGTATTCTTGGACATAACGAGGAGGTGCAGGAAGGTTACAGCTTTCCTGACAAGCTGGACTCAAGCCTGAGTCCACATAATTCACGAGAGCTAATACAGTCCAAAAAAACCTGCAGAGTGAACAAAGTCTGGACACCTCATCTTGCCCCCTCCTCTTGGAAGGAGCTCTTCTTCCAAGTCACAACATCAATATTAAATCAAAAGTTGTGAGAGAAAAATTTAAGTGAGTTTAAAAGACCTGTAGACAGAAAAGTTGTGGAGGAAGTTACCAGCCCTGGAAAAGAGGCAGCCTATATGAAATTAAATTTAAAAAACAGAGCACAAAGTATTGATCTGATCATTGCCAGAATAAAATATTAATCGTAAGACCCTTCCCTTACACCAACCACAACCATTATAATGATAAAAAACCCAGGAAGATAATAAAGTCATCTCACAAAAGAAGAAAGAAAATAACCCAGGGAGATATAGAACACCATTTGTCCCAAACATGTTTTCTTAAAATATCTTGCCACAAATAAAAGCCTTAATAGACCTTTTTTTTCACTTCCTAAAATTTTACTTCCTTTTCTTGGGCAAATGTTTGTAAATCAGAGAGGAAAATGGCCAGTAACAGTCCCTTGCAGATTTGCAGGAGCCTTTTTGTTGCATATTGCAGGACCCTAGCCACTATGTGAAAGTGATGTCCATTGGGATGGCTGGGATCACCACACAATAAATCACAGAGAATTTTACCAAATGAATCTCTTCTGCATCTTCCCCTATCCTCTGTCTAGTCATCTGTCTCTCTGTGATTTACAGGATTACATATCCCAGTTCTACAGGTGACTCCAATTCACAGCAGGTCATTAATCAACCTCTTCCTGTTGCTCTAAGTGAGTTTCCTGCCCTACAAGCCAGGAGTCACGACTTTTTCATAGTTTCTTCATCTCCCATCCTGCAAACATTCAAATAAGAGCTCTTAGACAAACGATATGGGGAATTTTCAGTTTTTCGAGGAAGCAGAAAGAACTTAGTCAAAGCCCTGGAAAGTCCTGAGTGTCATTTAGTATCATGAGGTTATTTAAATTTTTCTGGGATTTTGTGGTTGCTTTGTAATTCTAAGTGTTCTAATTCTAAGAACTTCTAACTAAAGCATTTGTCTTTGTGAGCAAATGAAAACAGTCCCAAAATATTTTCCAAATCTGCCTAAAGTAGTTCTCAGTGGCTTCTACTGACTTCTGCTCTAGCAACATCCACATAGCTTGTAAGTGGTACTGTCGTGGTTTGACACTGGCCCAATGCCAGGCACTCACGAGAGTCGCTCACTCACCCTCCCCTAACACAGTTGGGTAAAGGAGGAAAAAGAGGAAAAAGAGTTAACAGAGGCTTCATGAGTGAGATAAGGAGAGCGGGAAAAATATTTCAAGGGCAAAACAGGCTCAAAACTTAATTACTAAGTGAAATTTATTACTAACAGAATCAGAGGAGGGTAATGAGAAGTAAAATATACCCTTAAAACACCTTCCCCCCCGCCCCAGACCCTCCCTCCTTCCCACCTACAGCACAGGGAGACAGGGCAGGGGGGTTTTGGTCAGTCCATCCCCAAGATTTTCTTCTGCCACTCCGGGAGAAGAGTCCATCCCCTGTGAGGCCGTGGGGTTCCTCCCACGGGAGACAGTTCTCCGTGACCTTCTGCAGTGTGACTCCATATTTCACGAGCAGCAATCCTCCCAAAACTGCT
>VWZT01004626.1:1276710-1309583 GCA_013397055.1 Pachycephala philippinensis
TCACCGTGGTCCTCACCACGGCCTGCAGGGGAATCTCGGCTCCGGTGCCTGGAGCACCTCCTCCCCTCCTTCTCCACTGACCTTGGTGTCGCCATGTTGTTTTTCCCTCACATATTCTCACCTCCTCCTCTTCTCTGGCTAGGAGCAAAAAAACTCGTCACTTCGTTTTGATTTTCTTCTTAAATATGTCATCACAGAGCAGTTACCAACCTCTCTCACTGGCCCAGTTCTGGCCAGCAGCACGTCCATCTCCAGAGCCATCAGCCATTGGCTCTGCCGGACATGGTGGGAAGCTTCCAGCAGCTTCCTCACAGGAGCCATCTGTGTAGCCTCCCTGCTACCTAAAACCAGGCCGTGCCAAACCAGTACGGGTACAAGTGGCACAGCCCAAATAATGTGTGTGATCCTACCCCAAGCACAGCCCACGCGCTCCCTGAGTGACTGAGCCTGCTTGCATGCACACACAGCACAGGACAAACGTACTCCAGCACCAATACTCTTCCCATAAGGACTATAAAAAAATGCATGGCTAGTCACTAACACTCAGCAGCCATATGCTGGTTTCTCTTTCAAGAACTCTCCCAAGAAATACCCATGTGACAGTGCTCAGGGTGCCTTAAGAGCTCAAGAAACTCTGAGTGGAGCACCCAAACAGAGACAGACACCTTCTTATCCTGATGGATACCACCTATTTCACAAGTCCATTCTGCACATGTGAAAAAAACCCAGCTGTTGCATAGCTTAATTGGAGATATGGAGGAAAAAATAGAGGACTTAAGAGTTATGAGGTCACAGAGAGACACTCTTCAGTGGCTTCTCATACAGCTGGCCCCTCAATAGGACTGTAATGCCCAGGAGAGACCTACAAATACAGCATCCAAAAGAGGACGGAAGTGCTGCAGAGTATTTAGTGAGACACAAGGTCAGCAATGTCAGCAGTTTTGAAGTAAAGGGTATTGAATGGGAGAACTTTCACCTTGCTACTCAGGCCATGAAGGAATTCAGGGAAGGAGGGCAGAGTTTAAACAGTGAAAATATAAAAAAACCCTCAACATTTGCAGTTCGGGGAAAACAGTGGTAGCACAAGCATGGGACAATTGACAGATGTAGTCTTCTATAGCTCTTAAAGTAGATCAAATATTTTGGCTTACATTTTTCCTGAGCCCTCACTTATACAAGTTCTCAGAGTAATTTCTGTGACTTTTTTTTTCCCCAAAAGAAAGCTGAGTAAGAATTTGGCCTAGGTGAATTTGCAATAAAGGAACTGTGAGACCACAGAAGGAGAAACTGTATTTGGAAGGATTGACAAGTACCACTGATCCTGTTGCCAAGGTAAGAAAGATCATTCAAATATACTTGATGAAAATCAAATATATTTCCAGCTGTTGCCATTTCAGTGTGATGTGGTCCAGTACTCCCCAGAAGAGAAAAGTCCATGTGTATTTATCCAGATCTGATCATCATGTTCCAAGGGTGGGAGCTGGGTCAAATGTGTCTCATAAGCAATCCACCTTCTCTGACTATCTCTGCACTGGAAACATAAATTGTTTTATATTTAAAAGAAGTTTAATAAATATGAGCCTGCCTTTAACTCTTAAACTAGAAGTCAACTATTTGTCAGACAGATATATCTTGTTCTATACAGGGTTAAGGGAAATTTTACAATAAGAGGGCATTTTCCATTACTGCCAAATTATTTAGGAGTTCTTGCTGCTTTTCCCTAGGTCCTTTGAGACACCATGACAACCCTAGCATGTCAGGGGCAGGCAGAGGTCAGCTCCAGAGCTGTTTTTTCTTCTTGAAGGAGCTGAGTCATTTTGTTCAGAGAAACGACACTGCTTCACTAACACCAGACCAGTAACAATGGTATTGAAATAATAACTTCATTTGGATCACCAGTTTTTAAGGGATGAATTTTGCCTCTGAGTTGTATGACTGCTTCTGGAGGAAAATTTTGCCTGGTGTTCTCTCTTTCTGATGTGAAGAAATTTGTGACTCCCTGATCACACAAAGTGCTTGGTGCCATCAAATATGATGGAAGGTACCAGGGAGTTGGCTGTTTGAAAGATCAGGTTCTCCATAGATGGGTATGTCTCAAATGAAATTTTCTAGGTGGAAATTCCATTAGAAACCTTCTGCTTTCTGCTTCTTTCTACTGCAAGAGTTATTGCTCAAGGGATCAACAAAATCTAGTCAGCAGACCCATCCCAAACCTGGTTAGCCACAGCAGTAACCATTACAAAGCAGCCGAAATTTTCAGTGGAAATTTCTATCTCATTTCCAAAATCTGTGGAGGAAGCTACTGGCGTGTATTTACAATGTTCAGATTTGCCTTCAAATTAGCTAGCTTCAGCTTTGTGATTTTCTGCTTATGTCTTCAGATGTGGAGTTCTCACGGATCACCTTTGTTAAAGCCAGGTAGCCAGCTTGCCAGAACCAGAATTGAGAGCAGGCTTCAACAATGACAGAACTCATCTGAATCTTGACTTCAGGGCACCAAATTTTTCTGGTACAGCTAGAGATTTGTGAAATGAGCAATTATGCAAGAGCTCTCAGAAGTCAGGGGAGGTTAAAGGAAAAGCCCAAAAATTTATCAACCCTGTACCCTTGCTGGGATGCTAAACAAGAATTTTGACATCAGATAGTATCTTCTTATGCAGCCAGGCTAAAACTTTGCAATGTCTTCATCACCCATTGAGGGTTTTTTCGTTTAGGATTTGGGGGAAGGAAATTGTGGGTGGGTGTGAGTGTGCATTTCTGATGAAAGAAATGAGAAGACAGAGGGGATAATTTCCAAGAAAGTTAAAGAAATTATTTTTATTTACTCACATTTAATTTTCTCTTCCAATAGCTACAGTGCTCCCTGCTTGTTTTTATTATCAGCAGAGTACTGCAATATCACCACTTTGGTATTGACAGTCTCCTCAGAATGGAGAGGTGATGGTGAACATACTGCCCATGATTTCAGTTCACCCTTTTGAATGGTTGTTTTCCCAAGCTCAATTATCCATTTAATTTTGAATATGTCTGCTTCCTGCATCTCCTCATCACATGATTTTGTAAATGTCTGCAAAATGAGTATCCTCAGCTGTGTCTGAGACATGTCAAGAAAGCAATGTGTAAAGCACAGAGGCTTGCTCAGGTATCTAAGTATCAGCAAAGAATAGTAACAAAACTGGAAGTCACTTTTAAGTCATGAAGCAGCCTAGACTCATGATTTTACGTCTCTGTCATGGCACTCCATCACTGACAGGATGAGGAGTCCAACTCTATTCAGCTCCTGCTTTCAAACATTTGAACAGCTTGGTCTCCCTGTCCATACTTCTATCCCTCCACAAGGACTCCCTCTGTGAACTCTACAATTTGTTGCATGAGTATTTCTCTCACCAGTTGCAGCATTTTGCTGGGGTAGTTTCCTGAGTCCTCCATCAGCAGTGCCTAGCAAGCCCTAGCAGTTGCCATTCAGGCAAGGATACCTTTCAAGACTGCATCCCTTCAATTACACCATTTCAGAGCAGGCAGAGACAGTGCCCGATCACAGATCCCCCACATGCAACGTGGTAGGTTAACTGACCTGAGCCAGTCTTTTTCTTGCCTTCTAGTCAAACTCTGGCTCTTCTCATTTCAACTCTCTTTTGAGCTGCAACCATCTCAAAGGATGTCTCTCTGGCAGCAAAGTTCTCTCCAGTTTACACCTGAAGTCTGCTTCTCTGTTTTCCATCACGGTCTGAGGGCCTTTGAATCACTCTGTCTCCTCTGGAGGGCTGCAGACACTCCTGTGATTTTCCAACCACAGGATGTTCTGAACAGAGAAATTTCAAAAGACACATAGAAATAAGAAAGTGCTGATTCACAGGTACTCTACAGCAGAAATAGTGGGAGTATTTCTTTAGCACACTACTGAAGAGTCTCACTTCAGGATGAACATGTCATTTTAAATACCATGCTATGAGTCCATGTGTATGTCATAAATTCTTTGCTGATCTCCAGGGCTGTGGCTATCTGATCGCCACTCTGCCACAAGCCACAGATTTTTCCCAGATGTCATTAGTCTGTAGAAGATCCTTTTTCTGTCCCTGATGCCTGTGAGATCAAGTCCAAAACCAGGCTGTTTCGATAGACCCTCGTCCTGAAAAGAAATGCACTGGGGAAGTGGGCACATAGTTTTAATTTTAAAGAGCTCAATTCAGGACATTCCATTACCATACATCTAATGTTATTGATATCTTGCTCTAATTTTGAAGTAAATGCATACAGAATGAATAAAAGCACTTTAAAAAAAAAAAAAGGCATTTGGCACTATCATACCTAAACACTTCCATTCCCTTTACTTGAAAAGCAATTTTTGCTTTTCCAGTAAATAAACAATATTTGGCTTTTCTTTTGAAATTCAGACAAATGTATTAGAAATAAGGGAATTCTTCATGGAACTGATGTTTCAGTTCCTAAGAAACCTGGGGTTTAAGTTTTGGATTTCTGTTTTGCTTCATTTTCCTATGAGATCAGGTACTACATAGATAAGATTTGGGATAATAAGAAACTTTTCCCGAAATAAATAATTAATACAACAAGAGTTGAGCAATTTATAATGATTGTGAAGCTTTTTGAAGGCAACTGAGTTTTGCATATTAATCTCTAAGCAAAGTAACAGTGAAAACCCAAAGATAACATAAACCCATATTTACCCTTTCAACTGTTCAATTTCCCAGAAATATTGCCAAATTAGTGCTACCCAGTTCTCTAGAGCTAGTAAAAACAAGCTTCTACAAAAATCTCAAATTTGTAAAAATATTTCCTTTCACATTCTCATGAGCAGAACTTGAAATAATAAAGTGAAATAGTCCTTTTTAACAGTTCCTATTTTAATAAAGATCCTTTCAAATGGGCATCGTTCCTTCAAATTGGAAAAAAAAAAAGGTTCAAGCTTAATTCTCCATTTCTCATTTTCATACATATATGTATATATAATGCAGAGTGAGCAGGGAAAAAAAAAAAACCAAGGGAAAATGGGATTTAAAAGAGTTTTTCAAGATTTTTTATTACTATTTTTTAAAGAGAGAGGCATTTTTTGAACTGATTCTGCATACCGTAAGATACAGAAAGGAATAAAGCTATTGTCCAACATGTTGCGCAAAAGCGCATGAAATATTTTCACTTCTCTCTGTCAAATGCTTTTCTAAATTCTTTGTAAGATTCCCAATGTAGGCCGTTACTGAAAATGGCTCTTTAATGTAAGGTGGGCTATGCCAAGCAAAAGTTCTACCTTGTATAAGCAAGAATGTCAAAGGCTATGGCACACACATTGCTCAGGTTCAGCTGCAGCAGAGAGGTAAAGAGGGCTCTGACATGTGGCACTTTAGACCTGAGAGCATGGATTGACCTGAGGGAAGAGAGTGACATACTATATTAAGAAAAGCATTTTAGGATAATGCCTGGAATATTCCAAAAGTAGAAGAGTATAAGTTGAGAAAACCGAGCCACCAGGAACACTGGCTGGTTAGAAGCCAGGTAGTGTGAGAGGTTAAGGGGAGGGATGTGAGAAGGTATGAGAGTTTTTCCCTGTGCTAGCTCCAGAAGCTCTCACACATGACCTGGCTGAGCTCAGCCTTTAAAAGAAGGTTTGCATCTGCTCTGGTAAGTAGAGTGGCTTCTGAAAAAGGAGCAATGCACCTTTTGAATCACATGGTGTTCAGGGTTATGGGAAGCCTGCTGTGGCTGCAGCTGTGGTTAGTGTTGCACAGTCACTCAAAACAGATTTGAAGAGTGCAAAGGTGCCTTTGCTCTGTAGGGGCACAACACCACCACTAATACTTTTATTGCGCCAGTAATGGGGTGCTGCCCAAGGACACTTGACAAATGCTGCTTAAAAATTAACACTTTAGACATGAGTGTTTCCAAAGAATTCCAGAAAATCTAAGCCACCTCATTTCAAACACCCACTTATTTTCTTTCAGCTTTTAGAGCCAAACAACTTTTCTGAAATTTTATAAAAATGACTGTTGATCAGAAGAGGTTGGTAAAGGTGACCTTTTTTATTGTATTTCAGCAAACCATCATACTAATTTTTCTCCAGCCGTTTTAATATTAAGCAATGCATTCTTACACATTGTGATGGTTGAATTTTTTGCGATTTTTTCAATTGTCTTTGAAGGCTGTTATTTTCTTCACTAAGTCCAAGAGATGCAATTTCTTTGAAGACAACTGTTTCCATTAATTCAGCATCACTTGGTCAGCCAGAGACCTAGCCCTGCAAAACTGGCCTTAACAAGCATCATTTGTATGAATAATCTGTAGTCTCTTACTAACAGATCACAACAATAAATTACCCAGTGACCATTTCTCTAATGTGTATTTATAAGAGATATTTGAAAGAGAACTCCAATCTGACTTATTACATAAACGTATTTTCCTCATGTGGACCTCCAAGTACGATTGTTATTGCCATTACAGCCAGCACTGTTCAAAAGAGATGTTTGAAGAAGCACTTCAGTGGTCAGCATTGGGATTTCAGACTGTTATTATCAAACTAAGAATTGACATAGTGGTGCTTTCTAACTTAGCTACAACTTTCTGGAAAAATAATAAATACTTGATACAAGAAGTGGAAATTGAATGGGATATGCTCAGATATTTCTGATGTAAAATTGAAAAACTGCAATAAATGTGTTTTTAAATTTGTCTCCTCAGAGAAAATATCTCCACTTTAAATCTGCTGCTCTCAAAATGATTTACAACCTTCATCTTCAATGATACCAAGATCTTTAAAAGATTTGAAACTTGGTGAATCATGGCTATTCCATGGGGTGATGCTGCATGATACTGCTTGAAGATAAACCCAGACCTTCCATGGTTTGCATTACTTGGAGATATGCTGCCATGGTGTAACAAGAGTTTGAGAAGGACAGTAATTGTTGTTTTGCTTCAGCAGTGAGAAAATGGTAGGATTGTGAAGGTGTGCTTTGAAATGAGGATCATTGCTTCCAACTCCTTCCAAAACATGGCAATCCATCTTCGCATCTCATCCCCTTGGAACTGTACCTTGCATTCCAGTAATGGCCAGGACTCTTTACACAAGCTATTCATATGAGAGATTACTAAGAACTTCTTCGTCACAAATTCTGTTGACCAAGTTGGTTGACAAAATCTATTTCAGAGACATACACCAATTCTGAAAAAATCATCATCCAGGTTTCTCACATAAGACTTCTGGACTTCTAGAGCAGCAGTTATTTGATGATTTTCCAAGATCTCATCCAAGACACAAGAGAACAGCAGAACAGGAACTTTATCATGTGTCTCCCTCATGGGTACTTTAGTCCAACAAGCCATTCTTTACCTGGAGAGCATAAGGGAAGTTGGTTTCTCCTTTGACAACATGAGAAGTATCACCATTGCAAGTGAACTGAAAAGTAGCACTGGAATGAAAACTACATTTTTTTATCCAGACATAACATATTTAAATGTTCAATCAGTTTAATTACAGATATGACTCAAATACAATCAGTTTCTTGTGTAAGGTTAAAGCAAAGACCTTGGAATACCTAGCACAAGCCTCAGATTTCAAGAAAGTTTCAGACAGAGGAAATTTATATCTCTGACTCCTAGTAATTGGACACCTTGAGAATGAGACCTGGGTCTGTGACTGGTGTGAACCAAAGGAGACCTGGAAACAAAAGAAGGAGACCCTGATACACTGAAGGACAGAAATCCCTCTTTTTATGACCTCTGTCATTTAGGCTTCATTTTAGTAGGCTCTTCTTAAGCCTTTAAGTTGTTGGCTGAACTTCATTCTAACCCATGAACGAGGCTGAAATTTAGCCCTGAAAGTATTGACTCCACTAACTGGGAATCCTCACACTATTACTGTACTAATAGTGTCCTCCATTGTGACAGCTATTAAATAATTTGCCGCCACTCAGCCTTGTACCATTTTGGGAAAGAAGGATGGGTAACCAAAATAGGAATTTGAACAGGACTTGAGGCTTACCACAATAGAGAGAATTAGAAGACAGTATATGTTCCATAAAGGAAAATATCTCTCTTCATATATCTAGCATATCAACATATAGCTCAACAAAACTACAGACTTACATCAAGACCCAAACCACATGTCTGTTTAGAAAGACAGTCAGTATGCCTTTTTTTTTTTTAATTCACCATTTTACTCACAAAAATAGTGTAAAGTGTTTCTTTACAGAGAGACTGTATTGCAGAGAGACTGCAATTGTCTCACCACTGAAAACCCCAATACAGCAGATTAAAAGGGAAGTTGTGCAGAGGCAGCAATGTGTTGTACCACCCAGGGAGAGCTTGGGTACACATCAAATGAGCCCGACCTTCAGCGTGTGGGTGTGCTGAGATTTTAAAGAGGTTCCCAGTCAAAGAGAAAGAGGAGTCTCCATTTAAGCTAAGTGGCACATTCCATATGTGTTAAGCAAGGCGAATTTCTGGATTTCAGGGAACCTGCTGAAGATGCAGTTAAGGTATTCCAAGAGATAAAATCCTCTCTCCATGATGCATTAAAACACAACTAGCTGAGAGACTGACCTCTGCTCTGCCCATCATTCTTGATATCACTAGAATGCAGGACAGCAGGGAGACTACAAGGTGGAAAAACAAAGTAATGCAGGACATCAGGCACTGCTTGTTCACATGGTAGCTGGAACAGCAGTGCTGAAAGTAATTTGTTATATAGAATCATAGAATACCAACCATTTTTGACAAAAGCATGGTCTAGACAAGACAGCCCAGCACCCTCTCCAGCTGAATCTTCGAAGTGTCCAATACTGGGGAATGCACCACTTTCCTGTGAGAGATTATTCCAAGCGCTGTTTTTCTCACTGTGAAAAATTTCCCTCTTTTGTCCAATTGGAATCTTCCTGAGAGTAACTTGCACCCCTTGTCTTTTCCATATGACTTCTTGCAAATAAGAATCTCCATGTTCTTTGTACCACACTTGAAATACTAGAACACAGTGGTGTGGTCTCCCTAGGCCTCTTTCCCCAAGGCTAAACAAACCCAGTTCTCTCAGCCTTTCCTCACATGTCAGGCTGCCCAGGCCTTTGATCATCTTTGTGGCCCTTCTCTGGACCTTCCCCAGCCTGTCCACAGCTTTTTTTGCATTGTGGGGACCAAAATTGAACACAGTATTCCAGGTGCAGCCTGACAAGTACTGATTAGAGTGGGGCAATGACTTCTCCATCTCTGCCGGTGATGCCCTTGTTGATGCAGCCCAGCATCCCGTTGGCTTTCTTTGCTGCAGGAGAAGCACACGGCTCACTCATATCGAGCTTTTTCTTGTCCACCAGGACCAACCCCAGGCCCCTTTCCACAGAGCTGCTCCCCAGGCCTCATTCATTTATTAGCCTCAGGTGTAAATCATGATGCTCTGAGAGGTTTGACTTTTTGGCATACAGCCAGAGCCACGCCCAGTTTCCTCCATGGCTTCGCAGAGAGGCCCCATGTCTACCCACTGTGCAGCAGTTTGGACACAGTTCCTCTGCATGCACAAATGAATGCATAGGTGGGGAAGGAGGGTGTACATGGCTATCCTCAGACCCAGCTTGCTGCCCCGTGACTACACGTTGCTCTGACAGCTGAGATAGCACACTGCAGCAAGGCTGGGAAAATCACCCTGTGCATCCTCCCAGACCACAGGGAAAATCAGCCCTACACTGCTGGGGAGAAAATTGGCAAAGCATGGACCTCAGCCTACTCATTTATACGCTTGTCGCTGCAATGGCTTTATAGCGTTAAGTTACAGTAAAAGAGTAGGAACATTACTGACCTTAGATCCGAGAGCCAGGAAGATGCTTGATGGCAATCTCCCCTTATCTCAGGACTGAGTAAAAGATAAGAGGTGTAAGTGCTTTCAGACCTTCACTGGCATAAAAGTAGGGACATAACAAGCCTACCCATCTGTCAAAACTATCAACTTGTCTTTGTAAAACCAAACCAAATACCTTCTGAGGGCAAAATAAAGGTTATCTACTTCAGAAAGTTTGGCCAAATGAGTCTGATGTTTCAGAGTAGCACAGAGTGTACTTGTGTGACTTTAAAATAAAGTTGTTGATCTAAGGTAACAGAGTCTCAGGGTCATTTCCTATAAATATATATATGATCTCCTAAACAATGCTTTCCAGTTCTCATTCACGATTAAACCTGACCCAAAAGCACCTGACCCAAAATACCAGAGAGAAAATATTTGTGGCCAAAACTTACCTGACACCTTAACATCCCACTTGACAGACATTACAGGTCTGTTCAATGTACAGAACTTTTTGCACTAATATGTCTTTGATCTCATTTTATCACACAGAATGTGATCTGCCAGCAGCCCTTCTCTTACCTGTGCTAGTACACACGCAACTTCTGGGTTTCTCTTTATCTCAAAGGCAGCTGATTTATTGGCAGGAAGATGTAGTTTTTAACAGGCAATGTTCAGGTGTGCATCACACTATTGCTGAGCAACTTCATCATTCAGGCCTCCTCCCTGTCCCCATGGGGATAGCATGTTGATGGGGTCTTGAAAATACAGAAGAAAGAGAGGGGAAAGTCCCACTGCCCCACTTCTGTAGCAACTCCACCAACTCCTCCATTTCTCTGAGGGATTTTCCCCTCCAACCCAGCACTCCGGTGCCTTTATTTCCATGTGCATGGAGGTCACTCCCCACCTACCTCAGATGAGTGCTGTGGTAGCAAAAGGCTGGGTATCGTTTTCTGAAACAACAAGCTGAGCATGGGTCAGCACTCACAAACATCACCTCCTCCACCTGCTGCTCCACCAGGTGCCTGACATCGGGACACACTACTGGGTCACAGCTTTTGCAAGCATGTGCACAAAAACTGCCCATAGAGGAAAACCCTGAACTTGGGACACGTGAAAAAATCTACTTTTACATGCTAATAACAATGCACTAAAATCCTCTGAACTGAGGCACCTTGATGAACAGTAAATTGTTGTATTTTAACAGCTGTAAAAAAGAAAAGCTATTAGAAACCTTGGTCTAAGTAGTTTTTAAGAGATGTAAAAATACAACACACATTTAAAAAAACCAATTCAAAATCACATTTGTTGCTTTACATCTTCATTTAACACTTATTTGGAAACTTTCAGAAGTTTAGACTGTAATATGAATTTAAGCACCACTTAATGACTTGGCTCCAGCTGAATATATCTTCATTAGGCAAATGTGTCTTAATTTGTTCTGATTAAGCAACAGTCATTGTTCTTTGCCATTGTTATTTGAAACAACTCCTAGAATGGTCCCCAGTAAAGCAGTCATCCCAGCTAAATATACTCCCCTCAGACTGAACCCAGGAAATTCAGACAGGGTTCCTTCTTTAATGTCCACTATGTGTTTAATCTGATTCTATGATTATTTATACATATATATTATTCCCATCTGCCAATGGTAACATCTCACACCTGAAACAGTGGCCACAGATAAAGCAAAAGGAACTTCTCAAAACCTTTGACATTGTTCTCAGTAGAGACAATAGGGTAGATCTTTTCAAGGCTGAGGAAGAGTTTATCCTCATAAGTGCTATTAAAACCAGTAGGCAAATCCCTAGGAGGAGTTTGAAAATTTCAGCCCTGACTTGTTATCTTGCTGCTCTCAGACAGGACAAGCCTCAGGCCGTGAGGGATAGCTCGGTGCCACAGACAGGCATTCTCACCAGCCAGGAGAACGCTGTTACTTGACACAATGATACTACTCAACATGCAAATTAAATACGAGTAATATGCCACAGGATGAAGGCCCTGTAATAAACTGTCCAAGGAAGGAAACACCTCCTGCTGTGTTTCCAGAGTACCATGTAATTTACAGTCACTGCTGTGAGTTCTCTGTGAGATTATTAATGACTACATTTCTCAGCCAGAAATATTAAAATCATTATTACCATCTGAGACTGTAGACTACAGGCTGGAAAGAAAGGGGGTTCACTGAAAAGGACATTATTTCCTAGCTAGGAGCTAGGAAAAAGAAATTAAGATCTTAATCCAGAATCTGCTTTACTAGCCTACCCTAAAAGTAGGAAGAGAAATAGCTGCTTAAGTAAAGCATAGCTAAACATGACTTGAGTCCTATGATTACATTTTTTTCTTCTATTCAGTAAGGCCACTCTTCCAGATTCCCGCTGGCTTCTGGGAACCTTGGGCAACTTCATCAACCAATACAAGGGGCGTTTGCGTTTCTGTTCAGACATTTCTCTCAGTAAGCAGAATATTACCTCACAATTCAGACCTTCTTCACATGATCAGCTAGTGTGATAATGGCAGTAAATTTGAGAGTGTTCTCAACAATAATATTCTGTGCCTCTACAGTGTCCCGTTGTGAAAGGTGACAATAAGATATGCCTTCTGTGTGTCATGCAGCAAATCCATGCTGCTGATTAACTTGGCCACACACCCCAGAGAAGTGAAGTAGGATATTTTACTTTAACACCATAATTTCAGCTATGACCACACAGTCATCTTTTTAATTTCAGCTATGACCACACAGTCAAAATGGGAGAGCTAATCAGCCAGGCACAGCAGCAGACCTCCACTCTGAAGAAACTTTGCTATCTTGTTAAGTCAGCCACCAACTATACCATCAGAATTTGACATTCCCAACTACTTTAAAAATGAGGTCTCTGTATTTTATTATGGATGCCGACATACTCATGTGGTGAGCTGGGAACCCAATAGGAAAAGGGAATTTTTAAGGTGATCCAAACAAACAAACAAAAACCAAAACCAAACCAAACCAACCCAACCCAGAAATAAATGTCGCAAGTAAGAACAGAAACAGGGAAGTTTTATGAACATTTTCAACTGATATTTCTACAAAAATACACGTCAGCCAAATTGAAATGAAATGTGGGGACCATGCCAGTCCCAAAGCTGTTTTACATTAGTGTGTTAATTTCTGTATTCTATCAGTAATGGACCAGACTGAGCCAAAAAATGTGGGTCTCTCATATGACAAGACACTAACAACTAATCAGAGAATTCTGACCCCAAAGTAGTCAGACATGAAAAAAGGTATTTCTAGGAAAAGCTAGAAGTACAGAGTGAGCCTGGGGTCTTGTCTGACCAAGGTGATAAGCTGTTCTTCTGAGGAAGAAACTGGTGGAAGCAGATGGTTGAGCAAAGCTCGGTGAACTGCCAAGAGCATGCATGACCAAAGACAGTTTGTACAGTTTGTACAGTGTGATTCAACATGTCCCACCCAAACTGTGATGGTCAAAACTGTCTCGCATGAAGACGATACTGGGATTTCCAGAACTGCAAGAAGCCACAACTAACAACAGAAGACATAGATTCTGGACATCTAAAATCTTTAATGGAAGAATGGGTCACACTGAGTGGCTGACAGCAGCTTTGCAAGAGACACCCAAGCCATGAGGGTAACTGGGGAAACTTGAAGGGTACATGCACGGAGGCTGGCACAAACTTTTCACTGCCCATCCTCCATGTTGGCTGGATTTGGAGCAGTGGGGAATTTACGTAACTCCCAGAGTGCAGGTAGAGAAGGTGAGGCTGTCAGCCCTAATTTATATAGGTGTGCCCTCAGACACCCTGCTTCATTCAACATTTTACTCTGACTGCAAAAAAAAAAAAAGCATTAGAAAAACAGGGAATGCTGTGGTCATCTGTCCTTTAACTAAATATATGTTCATAAATCATTCAGCACTTGGAGATATTTGGTTCCTGATTTTTATGCATGTCAAAACCCATTGGAGCATTCTTGCAAGGGCAAAGGACCTTTTCCGTTGTTGATGGCACATCAAGAGCATAAAAAAGGGTCTAAGTACAAATAAGAACTGAGTCTACAGATTTTTAAGGTCAGTCTTGGTTCCTGACTAGTGGTGAAGCACTAAGTTTTACTGTAGCAGTTTAAATACGAGAAAACAAATTTATAATAGGTGATGGTGGCTGTTCACAGCCATGCACTCAGAAGCTTGGGCAGAGGGTAAAGCTTCTCCAGGCAGAAGTATGGGGCATGTATTGCGAGTCTGTCACTTCCAGGAGGCAGAGGCAAAACTGAGAGCTGGGGCTCTGCACTGGGTCTGCACATCTGCAGGAGACACACACCGGGTTTCTACGTGGCCTGCAGACTAGTTGAAAGCATTCTGGCTTGGTTTGTTGCTGCAATTCCTTTTTCTCCAACCAGGAATCCTTGAAGAAGTCTGAAGTGCTCAAATTCTTGGGGGGTTGGGGGAAACAAAAGACACAACTGAAGAATCTGAAGGTAGGGTTCCAGTAGCCAAGGAGTACATCCAAGCATTAGTCTAAAAAGCTAACAGCCCAGACTGGGGGAGGGCAGGGGAGGAGGTTTTTGCTTTTTTTTCTCTGAACTAAATAACAGAGTAGAAATCCTTGGTGACTTGCAGAAAGCCCGTCTGCTTCAATGGTAAAATTGAGATTCCCACCACTTACAGTGGCTGAGGGCAGGAACAGGACATGAAGAACAAGAAATGAGAAAGTCTTTGAGAATTTTTACCTCAAACTGGCAGCATTTTGTGTTGCTGTTTTGAGGAGTCCTTTGTTGTTCTAATATGGCATAAGGTACCGAACATCAAATATGTTTAAAAGGACTAAAATTCAGAAGAGCTATACAGCTAAGGTTTACCACCCTTAATGTTCCTCTTTAAAGTGTCCCTGCAGTGCAGAAGGTGACTTTGTAAACACAGAATTTTTGTGCGACATTCATTTTCCCTTTCACTTTCATGTCAGCTTCGCTGCATTTTACACAGCTACACTTTTAGGTAACCCTCAGCATGGCCATACCAGTGTGGCTTACAAAATCCAACCTGGAGTTATTTTTTTCTTCTCAGAAGTGTTTTTACCTTCTTTAGAGACCATTTCAATAGGCCAAGATAATTCCTAATTCTAGATCTAGCAATTCAACTTATTTATGTACAAAAGAGCAAGGATTGACTACAAACAGTCAGCCAAGCAGAGCAGAAGGCTAAAGAAACACATCTGGAATAAATGCTTCAGGAGAAAGAAGCCTCCCCTGGTAATGACATTAACCTCAACAGCCAAAGGGACATTTTACCTAAGCCTCAGGCTGTGAAATTTCATTTAGTTTTCACTCACCACTCTCATCACCTGTTTTCAAAGTCATATGTTTGAAACGAGTTACCTAACTCCACATTTGGGCTCACAAATAACTGGGATGAATGACAGAAGCACTTAACCCCACCACATTTACAAAAGAACCCAGAGGGTTAGATACAATAAAAGCTGTAATGATTTCAGTCTTAGCTGAAACATTCAAAAGTGAATTGAGGTACTTAATGACCATCTTTATTTTCTGTAAGTGTAGAGCATTCGCCTTAAGTAAAGCAGGCTCTTTGGAGAGCAGAAGTTGAGCAGTTGATATCACAGATGGTTTTTAACATGTTGGTCCATAGCCTGAAAAATGCAGTTTATATTTTTAAAACATGGCCATATCTAATGAACTTGTTTAAATATTAGGCAAAACAGCAAAAATGAGTTGGAAGTCACAGAAGAGAATGTGACAGGATGCAGACAGAGGAGTCCATGGTGGGAATCCACTACAAGCCAAATCATACATTTTAGGACAAAAGTTAGTATTGCTGCAAACCAGAGTTTTCATTTAACCCATTTAAAGATGCACAATGCTACAAACCCCACAGGTAGATCTAAAGCTGTGAGAAGGGGTGAACTTGCATCAGACTTAAGGAGTAACAGAATTTAGTTTTCAGTCCTGGTCTCCCACAAACAGATATATGTACAGTAAATGTATATGCACTGTTACATATTCACTTTTCACAACTTTACCTTAAAGTAGGAGGATGCTTTAAAAAATGCATTAAGCTTGACAGCTGGAAAAAATTAATAATAATACGGCTTATCTAACATTTCAGAGTACAGAAGATTTTATTTCAGCTTTAGAGAGATATTGAACTTCCCCCGTGGAAGATCAAGACCATCAGTGCCAAGAAATGGAAAAGCTGGTAGACAAAAGCAGAGTGTGTTTGAAACGTTGCTAGAGTACTAAAAGGTGAACTATAGTTGACCCACATGCAAGGCTCAAATCTAGAAGTAGGGGTTGCGTTGCAAGAACAGCATACTTTGTTTCAAACAGGGCTGGGTGTTACTGCCCTCTCTGTGGACTGGTAAATTAGTCACACTGTTCCAGTATGAAACAGTTTGACAAAAAAAAAATGTTCTTGCAAAACTGAGGTTTTTTGTCTTGTCACTTATGAAATCAGAAGCTTGCTCTCCCACCACTGTGAACTATGCCAGCCGCATCATTCCATGGAGTTTACCCTCAAAGTCACAATGGTTTTTTGCTCTATCGCGGGGCAATGCAGCCAGGTTTTGCTGCTGCACAGTTAAGGCCAGAACACAGAAATGTGCTGTGGCAGCACATCACAAAAGAATTACTCATTCCCTGGCGTAAGTACCAAAAGGTCTTTATCTCAGAAGTTAGGTCTACTAGGACCAAACACTGGCAAGCAGGTTATTACCTTACTCCCCTGCAAAGCAGAGAATGTATTTAGTAGATTTGTCCCATCCCTCATCTGCTTGTCACAAAAGCTGAGCACAAGCTAGTATCCTTCAAATCTTCTGATGTTCAGGCTGGAGATAAGAAGATCAGAAGTATGACAGTCCAAATTCAGAGAGACAGAGTCTGAAAATGCACGCACACAGCTTTTACCTTAGGTGCACTCATTTCCAAAGCAAAATTTTCAATACTGCAGACACCAAACTCAAAACACACTTTGAAAACAATTCTAAATAGCAACATTACATCACTGCAGCTATTCCTGTGCTGTGAGATGCAAAAAAAGAAACGAGTCAGAAATATCACTATCAAACGTATTCATTAAAATGCCCTTTTCTTACCTCACCATGTTGTCCCACTTGGAACTCATAAAAACAGTGAGGTTGACAGGATTAGGACACTGCCTTGAAACATGACTATTCTGTTTGAGCAAACACCATGCAGTGTTCCCTTTACCTCATGCACAGTTTCTTGGCATGTGTCTTAAGTACAAGTCAGCTGCTCTTCACATTAGTATAGAGCAGGGGCAGATGCACTGAAATGCAGCCAATCCATTTTCAAATTTCTAGTCCATACAAGACTACCAAGACACAGGCTTTATGTTGCTACTGAGGCCTGCTGATTTCATGTGCTTCTGCACCTGCATGTAGCCCACAGATGCTCTGAAGGCATCAGCTCATGTAAAGAAGGTGAGTTGCACCTGTTTGCATTCAGTTTCAGCACCAAAGGAAATCAGAGGTATATGCTAAAGGTATCTCACTTGACTTCTCAGAAGGGCATCCAAAACAGCACAAGTGACCAAGTCCACTAGTGGGCTTTCAGAATTTTTCATCAGACTTGGGGCAGGTGGTATGACTAGTTACTGAAGTTGCATGGGGGACAGCAGATTGCCACTATGTGAAAACTAAATTCTCTTCAGTCATTTAATTAAACCCTGACAGGGCCAGAAGAAGCAGTGCTGACTCCTGGGAATGGCCAAAGCTGAGAAACTTTGCTCCTGTTTCCAGAGGCGATGGCTGTGGGTGTGCTTTGGGGGAGCAGTGAACAGGGATGGAGTCAGCATTCCCTAGGCTACTGATTCACTCCTCACTACCAGACTGGATGGAGTCTGAATGGGTGAGGAAGCCATACCATTCACCAGAGAACTGTGTCCAGCTGGAAAATTAGGTCTTACCTGTTTATGACTAGCAATAGACATTTTCCCTAGAAACCACCTTCTGGTGGTGGGCAGACACCTTGCTGCAGTCACCTACAGGAATTGATGTAAAATAGTGCATGGGTTCCTTCCAGCATCACTGTGATATTTGGTCCAAGAGTTTTAACAGGTCTTCAAGACATGACTTCTCTGCACGTCTGTAACACGCACGCTCCAGTTCCACATATCTGTTTTCTTTCAGTTGCCATCAAACAGCCCTTCTCCACACCTCCAAAAAAATAAAAATAACAAAGCCAACCCCGCTTATCTTAAATGGCAACTTCATGCAAGGTTTCAACCCAAGGTTATTTTTTCTACCAGTTGTTTCTTTGAGAACAGATGGCGTTTGCAATGGCTGAGGATATATCCTATTTTTAAGTGTCATATGTTTTTACTCTTCTGCAGTGGACTTAGCAATCAGAGGAAAATGCCACAGGAGCTGGGCTTTTTACATTACATACAAACCATGCTGTCACATGCCACTCAGGAAATTATCTCCTATTGCAAGTGCCCAGCAGCCAGGGTGCCTGTATCCACCCTTCTGGTGCAACGCTTCCTGCCAGCAATGGATAAGGAACAACCTGCATCCGGCTGTGCCAACTCAGCAGAGCACCCAAATATTAACACAACAAAACTGGCAGTGAGAAGGCTTAAAGTTACATACCATGCCGTGATCTCCAGTACATTGTGTCCCAGGGAATAGTCCCATCTTCCACCACAAAATTCAGTATGATGAGAATATCTCATTTGTTGCTTAATTTTCTTTTTTGTATTTTCTTCTGCACACATCATATTTTGACAAGCAAGCAGCTCCCCCAGAACAGGAGAAGCAATGAAAAATGGAGTCAAGATCTGACATGCTATTTAGGTTTGTTGTTTCTTATACTGCAAATTCATAGGATAAAGTCAGCCTGACTTTGCAAGTAACTGCAAGCTCAGTCTCCCTCTATTTTGATCCATCTGCACAAGAACCCACTCTTAGAATGGAAAGCCACCTAAAAAAAAATGAGTTTAAGCTTTCAAACCCCGCCAGAGAGATTAGACCACGTTTTGGACTTCGCTAACACGGCTAAACAGCTTCTGGGTCAAACCTGGCTACCACCCAGCAGAGGAGAGTTCATATCGATTTGCAAAAGCCTGGGTGTACCCGAAGTTAGTATTTGAAAGTAGCCACATGAACAGGGAAAAAATGCTTTTGTGAACGCTTAAAAGACATTTTAAGGATTTAAGCACAGCCACAGTGACTCATTCACCAAGGAAACACAAAAGTTCACATCTATAAACCTCTGCCAAAGGCCTCTGGGATGCCACTGGTACCAGGAGCATCTCCACTTTGGTTCATGCTCCTGAATAATTTCCATTTTGTTTCTCTGTCAGGCTGAGTGCTGAAGCAGCAGCAGCTCAAAGGCAGCGCAGCCTAAGGCAGCTCTGGCTGCCTCCCTCAATGCCACCCCCTCGGGGCTCAGCAAGCCCTGCGAGGAACTGCGAGGCAAAGGCTGGTGTCAGCGGCTTGAGGAGGTGATAGTCAATGGCACTAGGATGGATGCCCCTCAAAAAGACTGAAATTCAGGAGAAAGGAAAATTAAATCAGTCTGGAATCAGACTTCTCATGTGAATCCAAGCAGAAGGAAATGAGGAAGGGGAGCTTTCCACATGTGTGCTTCACACCAAGTCAGTGGGAGTCGGGGGTAGAGAGTCACTGTTTTCTGCTAGTTCCAGGTATTCAATTAGGACACTGGAGACCAGGGTTCTCCTTTCTAATGAAACAGGAGCAGGATTTGATCTTGTTTAAGAGAATTTCTCACACACCAAACTATTTTGAAGTCAGAAGCTAGAGGACTTCTGCATCTCTCCTGGTTCCTCTTCTCCTAACAAATTGTGGCTGGCTGTTCCCTGGCTGCTGTGATACCAAGTTATTCTCACTCTCTTTGGCCCCATGAATACGCACTGTTTGCCAAAACCCCAAACTGATCTTCTGCTCTGCTTTCCTGTCTCATGGAACAATGGGAGATTTTTAGATGCCTACAACATTTGGAAAAACAGAATGGAAACATCTCTGAGAAATTTACTGTTTGCTTACTTCTGCATGGTTTAAATCAACAACTTCTTATAACAGAGAAGTCTCAGAAGGAAACAAAATAAGATGTATTCCTAGAAAACTGAAGCTGCTTCACCAATAAATACCATAGGCAAAAATAATAAAACCTCTTGGGCACCCTTCCAGCCAACTTACACGGTCCACTCCCTTAATGCTAAAGTTTAATGTCTCTGCCATTAGGCTGGGTCCTCAGAGTATGTCACAGCAAGTTTGAATGAGCACATTTGAGACTTGCTAGTAGGATAAACGTCCTTCTGGTCTCACATACATTTATTTTCTTGCTATTTTTCTGCAGCACTTAAAAAGCCAGTCTTGCTAGATACTGATCTCCATAATAGTGCTATTTTGTAGCACATTGCTTTGAACTTATGAGGCTATATATCAAGGAAGGTGCTCAATAAAGTCAGTCTTAAGAAATCACATAACTGCAGAGAGCAAAATCTGAACAAAACCTCCCATTTTCAGGCAACCTGCAGAAGTTAGTTCCCTTCCTTCAAAAAGGCCAAGAGCATGGTCCATAACCCTCAGTTCAAAGAAATAAGGTGTTGTGAATTCTAGCCCCCAAAGTCAGGAGATGCCTGTGAAAACCCTAATTCTTTCCCATGTATTGTATGCTGCAGGAAACCAATGTTCAGTTACACAGTGTTTTCCCACAGTTTCCAGCCACCTTCAGTGTATAGGATGAATGTAACTTTGGAAACAAAGGGGGCATATTAAAGCAGACTCTGGTCTGATAGGGCTTACAATTGCAGAATTTGGGAGATGTGTGGTGCTCCCCTTTGATGATAAACCTGGAGACAAGGGACCTATCCAAATGAAAGGTGTCATGGATTGCTCTCCTGCATATTCACACAGACCTTGAAGCTTCACAGGACAAAGCAAGAGGCCCCCTTCTTGCCCTAAATGTCCTCCTGCTAGGTCATTAGGAGAGTGTGGCAGCAGAAAGGGAAAAACACCTATGTGCCAAGCCAATATGGGAGCCTCTGGAGCTGGGAAAGAAGTCCACACGGAAGTTATGGAAATGCTTCAGGTTTTGCAGAGAACTTCTCTTGTTCAGGCCCAGAGGTCCTTACCCTAAAACTGAGCAGTGGAGAGAGGGGCTGACAGTCAAAATTGACCATGGCCAACATCAAAGAGGGGCACAGCCAAAAGACGTGACCCGGAGAAGAGCTGTAATTCCAACAATAAATTTGACAGAGAGATGGAGCAGTTTCCCAAACTGCCTTGAAAGGGCAGGTTTGTAGTAGTGGCAATTCTGTACAACTCTGAAAAAGGAGATTTTACCCATCTCTGGGCACAGCTTTTCTACATCACAGAGTTGCCAAAACTCCTTCTAATCCAGCATCCTCGATGTACTCATGTTTCATTTGCCAGGTGTCCATTTTGGGGCATTTGGTACATGGATAACGCATAAGAATTCCCACCTCCCACTGAAGGTCAGTGTGAGCTGTGCTTTAAATGTGAATGCAAGAAGAGAAAAAAATTATAAGTACCTTGGTCCCCCATATCCGAAATACAGAATCAAAGATTAGTGGGCACATCAGGCAGTAACAGCTATAACATCTGCATCTCAGTGGCTCACAAACGAAGACACCTCACCTCAGTGGAGAGCTAGCTGTGGGCAGAAATCTACTTGTGTTCATGACCAGCTTAGAGACTATGATCAGAGCACTTCCAGTCCCTGAGGAGGGCCTGTATTCAGTGCAGGGTTCAGAGGACCTGTATGAAGCAATGTGAAGGAGAATAAAAGGAAATGAAAAAGCACCATCCACCTGGATCGAGGTGAGAAGTCCAAAGCAAGAAAATACAGTGTGACCACCTACATGAAGCCTGGTGTAATGCAAACACACACACACAGCGGAGGAAAAGGATGGGGGGACAAATCAGGGCTTTGGACAACTGAATTTAAACCAGGCACATCTAAACATTTTGCTTTTGGTCTTAAGAAGACATAGAAACATACACATACCTACTTGAAAATTGATTCAGACAACTCCTACCACTATCAAATAAAAATATATATTTATATGTTTGCAGATTTTCAGCCAGGGCTACTCTAACCTAAGCTCCTTTCCCCTGTGGACATAACTCATACATGGTATACTTAAACAGCCCTAGGCAGTGAATTAAAAATACTGTTTTATTTACAATTCTGTAGCAAATGATTCACTGTAGATATACGTCAACATTTCCATTAAATATTCATCATTCGGTGGTTTGCTCCTGCTGCCATAAGGCAATGCCACGGCAGTACCAGGGCTTAGATAACAGAGACAAGTGCCTTAGAATCTCTTAGAGTACCTACCTCTGCAATAATGCAACCTATTTAGCAAGAACATATATTTTGAAAATCACTTGATTTTCCTTTTAAGCTGCACTTTGACCTAACGTTCATCATCAGGTGCTGAAGCCTCTGATGCTACAGTCATTTGGTTCACGGCTAGGATCGGTCAAGTTCAGAGGGTGGATGGGCAGAGGTCAGTCATACGAGGTTCAACAAGGTGAAATGCCCATTCCTGCATGTGGGTCACAACAACCCCACGCAATGCTACAGGCTTGGGGAATAGTGGCTGGAAAGCTGCCCAGTGGAAAAGGACCTTGGGGGTGCTGGTCAACAGCAGCTGAAGATGAGCCAGCACATGCCCAGGTGGCCAAGAAGGCCCAGTCCTGGCTTCCTGGCCTGTGTGTCCAGGAAAGGACCAGGAAATAGTGTGGCCAGCAGGACCAGGACAGTGATCATCCCTCTGTACTCAGCACTGGTGAGGCCACACCTGGAATCCTGTGTTCAGTTTCAGGGCCCTCACTACAACAAAGGCATTGAGGTGCTGGAGCAGGTCCAGAGAAGAGCAATGGAACTGGGGAAAGGTCTGGAACACAAGTCCTATGAGGAGTGGCTGAGGGAGCTGGGGGTGTTTAGCCTGGAGTAAATGAAGCTCAGGGGGTACCTTATCACTCTCTACAACTGCCTGAAAGGAGGCTGTAGCCAGGTGGGGGGTGGTCTCTTCTCCCAGATAATGATCGAGAGAGGAAATGGCCTCAAGTTGTGCCAGGGGCCTTTAGAATAGATACTAGGAAAATTTTCTTCACTGAAAATGTGGTCAAGCATTGGAATAGGCTGGCCAGGGAAGTGGTGGAATCACCATCCCTGGAAGTGTTCAGAAAACATGTAGATGTGGCACTTGGGGGCATGGTTTAGCAGTGAACATGGGAGTGCTGGGCTAATAGTTGGATTAATTTATTTTAGAATCATAGAAAAATAGAATTGATTAGGTTGGAAAAAACCTCCCAGTTTTAGTCTGCAGCAATTCAAAGGGTTTGCAGGCCCTGTGTGCATCCATCAGAAGTACACAGACTTCTTCAGAAGAGCCATGCCCCTTCCTAAGGAGCCAGCTTGAGCCAGATACTCTCTGCCATAAAACAGTTGCATATTTCAAAGTGAGTATATACCCACCTTTCACACCATAGTGCCATATGTTGAAGAGATCAAATATGCTCCTTTCTCTGCAAAGGCCAAATTGTTTGTAGATAATAACATATACTGCCTCACTCACTACTGAAATACCAGCAAATGCATACACATTTCACATAGTAACAATGAGAGACACTGCTTTTGTTCTGAACATGGAGCTAACCATGTAGCTGGAAAGCCGGAAAACATTCCTGGCAAGTTTCAGATATTCTACATAGATATATTTTCCAAAGAGCCTTGCTTTTTTTTCCCCCTGTTGGTCTTGCTCAGTCACACATGAAAGTAGGGAGTTTTATTTCAGTTGAAAACTAAACAAGATCTTACTTCAGGTGCTTAAATACAAATGACTGGAAGTAGTTACCTCTGAAACCTCATCACAAACAACCACAGAGCTCCACTGACCTGGATTTTTCTCTTATCTTATGTTACACCACATACATGGTCTATTACACAGAAGAAAATCAGGGAGCAGTTCACACTAATGTGTCTTCCTGAGCAGTTGAGACAGGTTACAAGAAGACATGTGTTCAGCAGCCACACATCAGCTGACTGATGAGAGCTCTCTGGGTCAGACACATTGAACCAACAATTTCCAACTGTACAGAAATATCTGTTAAAACAGATGCCTAAGATGGATAAGGTCCATGCTGGCTTTAATGCTGGCTTTTAGAACAACAAAGGAGAAACTTCTACCTTTTATAGCTACTAGACTAAATTCACTTATAACTCTGTATTTTCCAGTCTCTGGTATCCTACCACCACATTCTGTCAGTATTAGGTGACTGTTACAACATTATTTAGCGGAATCCAGGTTAAAAATGGTCAACATATTCCCCCATACAAATACTTCTGTGAATACGTAAAGAAAGGGAATTAAGTGGTTATAAAGATCTCCACCTAAGCAAGCACTTGGGATGTTTGTTCCAAGCCAGTGCTGCTTTCAGAAGTAATGATGTCCATCCTACAGCCAACTGACAAATTATTTCTGGCTTTCAAACTCTCAAAGGAAATACTTTCCATTCTGTTCCTGAAACCAACCAATACTGCAGTATCCACAATTGCTTCTAATACAACTTCATGAAGACCATGTGCAGGCACTGGTTGAGGGTTACCAGAAAAGGACACCTTTCCAGCTGGAACATAATATTTCCTGCCCAGAAGAACTGTTTAGTTCTCTGCTTCAGGCTCTGAGTACACTGATGGGACTGTAGTTCTGCTTCAGTGAGAATCCGTAGTGAAGAAAGAAGTCATTAAATAAAACTATGAAAGTTGAACACATCTTTTAGAAAGCCACTCCAAACTGATGTTTGTGTTGTGCAGAGGGTTCTGTATCCAGAGGTTTCCCTAACTCCAGCTTGCTGCGCAGTTCCAGCATTGTGGAATATCATGGAAGACACAACCATGTTGTAAAGGGGAGTCAAATAGTTCATAATCAGATTTATCTGCATGGACAAAAAGGGTCAAAGCAAAAAGAGCCTGTCAGCCACGAGCAACACTGACCCCAGAACATCAGGCTCATGTTTCTGGGGGCCTGAACTTTTAATGAAGTTTTTTTTCCACGTGACATAAATTCTGTGTATTGTAATAAAATTTACTTTACTTTTACACTGAAATGCACTAAAAAATGTTCAAACAACATCCTCTTCTGGAGAATATAACCACCCTGTGTTCACTGCAGAGCTGTCAGAGCTCCAAACTCCATCATCACCTGCCATCACGGGAACACCAGGCACCCAATCAAAATCCAGCTGAGAGAACAGAGGAGGATGGGGAGGCAGGCTGCACCACAGACTGGTAGCAGGGACATAGCAGAGACTCTGCCCGTGCTCACACAGGGGGCAAATCTTGCAGGATTTGAAAAAGCCACCACAGTTGGTGTATGTTCACCAGGGAAAAGCATGCCCTTAAACCATGATCCCACACAGCTGATGACAGGCAGCTCCTGCTGTCAGGAAATAACTGGCCAGGCAGGAGCAGTGACCGCTGAAAGCAGCTGGCCTCACTCTGCACACACTCACCCTGATCCCTGCCCTGGCACTGGCAGCAAACCTGATTTCCCCAGGCGCTGGCAGAGGCAGAGCAAGCGATGAAGACATGACCATTTTGCTGTGCCCTTGGCAGGCTGCTGCTGCCCAAGGCAACAGCCCACATCACCTATGCTCCCAGCTGGCCCTGTTTTGCAGTCAGTTCTCTGTTATGTCTTCAAATGACTCCATTAACACCTCAAAATAAGTCATTTGGGCCCCACCTAAGGTTTGGAGAGATTTTAACAGTTGCCTTGACTCATGGATCTGCAGACTAAACGCAAGTATCATCCAGGAACATTAAATCCCACACACAATTGTGACAACTTTGATATTATTGCTTAGAACAGTGCCCACTTGAGTCATGCTTTAATTCAGTCATTAGTATTTTCATCGAAAAAGGCATATTTCCCCCAACCCTGTTTCACAGAGTGGAAAGCACACAGGAAGGATTTATCACACGTAAAAATAAATTGCTATTTGCATGTCAGAAAATGGCTGTGGAAAACAGAAATACTTCAATTACTCAGAGCAGAAAATAAACAAAAGATAATTTTTTCCAATTTTTAAAAATAAATAGGTTATCTGCAAGTGATGGCTCCATTTCCCCCCCTCACAAAACAACTGCCATATCCTTTTCTGTATGGAGTATAACTATCAAGACTGACACATTGGTTTGATTACTCTGAAAATGAGCAAAGCAATGAGCAAAGCTCTTTTACAGCCAAAGAGCTTTGAATTCAGATGACAATCCAACCTGTAGAGAGATACTCCATTGCGTCTTTGAAAACTTGCCCAAAAAATAAAATTATTAAAAAAAAAAAGGAGGAAAATAGTCTTTCACACTTTGTTTTGAATGAAGAAGATGTTTTCCCTTTTTAATCAGTGACCTGAAGATGTCAGCTCCTCTCTTACACATTATCATTCCACCAGAACACAAGTTCAGGGCAATTATCCTGGTAAATGTGACTAAATGCAATCTAAGCCACCACAGTGAGGAAGAAGCCCATAAATCTCACTGTTAAATTATTTACATAGCTGTTGCAGCCAGGCGTGCCTGTTGGGTGGGGATGAGATTGCTGCTCTGCTGCCTGTGTGCTCAGTTTGGGAACATCAGCCTCTCTGTCTTCTCCACAGCTTTTCCCCATATAAAGTGGGATGAATAGTCCATCCTGCACCTACTGATGTCCAGTTGAAGTGCAGTTATTTCCCCCATTGAATGAACAGGGTCCAGCCTTGGCTTGACCACCATTGGTAGGAGGAACAGCCTCCCCCACTTCCCAGACAGAATGAGCTCACTGTGGATTTAGCTCATTTTTTCTTATTCTGGCAGATTTTAATGAGGATGGGAAAAAATAGTGAGCACAGATAATGAAAATGGTGTTTTGTGCTGAAAGTTAGTTCAGTATTAGTTTGATGGAGGGATAAAACAGTAGACTCTGGATGGTGCAGTTTTCTGCTTCATCATCTATTTTTCTTAAGATAACAAACAGCTAGCCAAGTGCTCATTAATGGATAGTGACAAGTAGTTTCCTGTGGTCTTAAAACAAAACATCAGTTACAGAGAGTGTTTTCAGTTCTAGAGGCTGAAAACCATTCAATACCATTCAGCTGGTAGCACGTTTTTGGGGTGATGAGAAAATGAAGATGTGGAAAAAAAAAACAGAAAAAAAATAGAAAAAGAGAAACTATTGTGCTTTCTCCCCACCAGTGTGGTGCAAAACAGCCTAGACATCCAGTGTTCCTGTAAAACAAATGGCCCTTTGAAGAGTTGTAGCCTGATCTTCATCCGACCTGATCATCTTTGTTTGGCAGGTCAGTAAAGGCTCAGGGCCCATAAATCAAAGCACAGAGCAGGAAGAAGGCCAGGCCATAGCTTTAATGGATACTGCCAAGAAGGTTCATTCTCATCACCTTTTCTTTCCATTTGAACCCTTCTGCACTGACAGGTCAAGAAAGAGGAGACTTCAAACCCGTTACCAAACAAAATCACTTATGAAAGGCAGGAATTTTCCTGCCACTAAAGTGTCAGAGAACACACCATACTCCTAAACCAGCCCATTTTTCCCTTCACTTGAAAAATGATCCTCGTGAAAAAAGCAGACACTGTGCTGGCAAATGTTACAAGGCTGGTTCCTCACCGTAACAGACAGAAAGAAGAACTGGATGCACCATTGGAACGTGCAAAATAACAGCAACCTAAAGCTGTACTCCAAAACAGAACACTGGACATTAGGGGGCTATTAATCTGAAGGAAACCAAGAAATCTTTCTAGATGTCCTTGCAGGAAGTTTATAGGGTCTCAGGAAAAACAGAGTTACTGTATTTGAAATGGTGAGAGAAACATGCTGCTGAGCTGTGGGCACAGTCTGGGTGTGCAAATACATCTACACATTTTACTCAGTAGATGTGAGGTTTAGAGAATGTGGCTGTAAAAAGCACAAAGTCATAACAAAGCACGCCCTGCTATTACAAGCTCCATGAAGCATTCCCAATGGAAGAACTAGTTCTGATTTGCTTTTCATAAGCAGATTGCAGCACGTTATAGAGATGGTCTGAGAGGCTTCTGTGTTAGGCATTAGCTACTGTCACATAGCACCCACAATTTTTTGTGGATCTATCCCATAGCCAGCATTAGAGCATCCACAATCCAAGCTCTATAGCTCAATTTGGGACTGGGACTTTTTTCAAAGTTCCATGGAGATTGGATCCAAAGGTCCAGTTTAGGATCAATCTCTAGTCCCTCATCCCCTCCTTCACCAACAGAGACACACCTTTACAACGGGGGAGCAGTACAACTGTATCTAAACTAACATAAAGAGGGTTCAACACACACACAAAAAAATTCCAGCACAGGCAAGAAAGCTTTTTCAGGACAAGTGTAATGTAGATATATCCTTTTTAAACACGCTACATCCAGCTCCAGCAGAAGAGCTACCAGCCTCTTGCGCTCACTGAGGGTGCTCAGACACAAAAGTCCTGCCCTTGTCACTCACAGCCAAGCACCACACAGCAATTATGGACCGCTGTGCCAGTACAAAATGGTAAGTGCACACACAGCCACGGCTGCTGGGGTGAGTTGTGTGCAAGCCAGCTCACCGTTCATGGAAGCTTTCTCTGTTTCCACAATGTAACAGTGGGGTTTGATTTTGTCTTTGCATGTGTACACTTGTTGAACTTACAGAGAATGTGAAAACAAGAAACACAGCAAAAGGTGGCTTTCTGTAAGTGGAAAGCTCTCTCCAGAAACCTGGCTTCCCATGAAAACAGAGGTGATTGCGTGCGCTGTTGTACTCCCATTGCGTCCTCACATGGTCCCACCATCTCTCCACATGCCAGCTGTGTGGTCATGCCGTGACCAATAAAGTAAGGCCTGTCAAGCCATTTCAGATTCAGACTATCCTTATTGTTCACCCCTGCGGATATTGTGCCTTTTAGATAGACGGGTGGTTTCACAGGAACTGCATGGGTTATCTTGCTACAGCGTAACCACAGCCCAACCACAAAGAAAATATTTCCGCCCACATGAATATTTAATACAAGCACTTTCTTCATGTTGAAGGAAGGATAGCAGGGACCCCTGTGAGACTATCCTGAACCACACCAACTACAGCAGTACCACTTCACTCCAGTAAATACTGTCCATAGCTGATATCTCTCAGAGGCAAGGCTTATCAATATAAGTTTTATAACCTCATTCAGAGTGAGTTTACTGAAGTCAGAAAAGGATATAAGGATTCCTATTAGTGTGACCTCTCCACATCTTGGGTCAGATACCAGTGAAAAAAAGAATACTCTCCCTTTTCAGTCATAAATTATGTGCTTAATTATCCAAATGTCAAACTGTGCTTGCAAATAACTAGGAAGGTCAGATCAGAGTGAGAAAGACCTTTGAATGCCAGTTTCGGGAACCAGTCCTTTCCACAGCAGACCTGTGAGTACATTACAGTTAGAACTCACTAACACTTCTTGCAAGTTGCTTCTGCAAGGGCCATGAGCAAGGAAAGAACTCTTCTTCCCACCTGGAAACGTCAAGAAACCTATGATACCAGGGTCTGTTCTATGCACTTGCACGTAGATAGGATTTCAGTTCCAGCAGTCTCCTATGTGAACATGTAACATATGGAGCAGGAGGTAATCAACTGTCTCTCATTATGGAGAATTTTTCAGGCTCCTCATGACTAACTACCTTTCACACTCAGGACAATCTCAAGTGGAATAAACCCAACAGAATGTGGAACAGAGGATGGGTTAAGGCACTGGGTGTTTTCTTTAAAGTATTATTCACAGCAGGAAACTAATAAATAAATACTGGATTGCAAAGGGCTCCACGCAGTGACCACAGGCCAAATTATCATGGCTGTAAGATGTGTGGCTGTAAGAAGAGACACACTGAATTAAATTCTTAATGGGAGTAAGTATTAGAGTTCAAGGGAGACTTACCCTGAATTTTGCTCTTTGTTGTTTTGGTTGTTTTTATTATAAAAGGCCTGGTCCACTGTCACAGACTCAAAAGAGTGCTATAGACTTCAGCGTGATTTGGATGGAGGCCAAGGTGCTTATAGAAGACATGAACCTTCAAGAGACAAACACACACATTCCCTGACTTCTCCTACTGGCATGATGTACCTGGAAGCAACTCAGATGGAGACCACTGGCGAGATGCATTGGCTTTGGCAGCAGGCAGACAGCCATGGTCACCACCCTGATATAAGCCTGGGGAATCAGGACTGCTCCATGCACAGGCACCCTGAACAGCTGAACCGAGCAGCATCTGGGCAACCAGTGGGGCAGAGATCAGATGCACTGTCTGGCAGGGCTGCCAAAAAGCCCCAAATCTTCCACATGCAGATTGCACATTTGTTTTGCCAGGTATGCCAGCCCTAAGCAAACACTGTGAAGCCCATCAGGTAGTAAGAGGAAGGCTACAATATAAAGCTTCCCAGCCCTGATGTCACTGGAAGATACCAGCTTCCTCGCCTGGGTAAAATCAAGCCAACAGGTCTTGCAGCAAACTGCTTTGCATCTCCAGAAAACACAGGTGCAATTGCTTATCCAGCCAATGCTGTTCTTACTCTCTTTTCTCATCATGGGGAGGCAGCACTCCTGGTTATTATTCCATCTGCACAAGTTTCTTCTGCTCTCTCCCAAAGTAGGTCACTGCATAATGTCCTCTACACCTCTAATCATCCTCTAATTTTCTGTATAACTCTCCTGTTCTCTCCAGGCTTTTTGCCCCATTGAACTCAAAACCCACCCTTTTTGATAGCAAGAGTAACAGCAGGCCCCAGATGTGCCAGCCCCTCAGCATTCATAAAGAAGTAACCCTTGAGCTCTACATGCCACCACACAGAGGTGCAGAGGTTGCCTCTGCAGAGCAGAACTGGCACCCTGAACAGGATTGTGCCTGCACCATTTCTCCTCGGGCATCAGCTCTACTTATCCCCACACAGAAAGAGCAAATGAGGTCTCAGTGAACCCAAATCAAACATTCCGTTTCCCAGGTGCTTTAAGGGACAATATGATTGACTGAAAGGATTTCATTGTGGCTGAAAAGAAGAATATCATCCCTTCACCAAGGAAAAGGCATCACCTTCAACCATTTCATGTGTAAATAGTTTCTGCCTGTGCTTTCACTAAACCTCCAAGCCCATTAGAGCTTAAGTGCTAACTCATGAGAAAAGCCCAGAACACAGAAACATGGCTAGGAGACATCACAGCTTTAATCCTTCATAGGATTAGGTTGTTTAAATTTGATGAGATAGAAGGAAAAGTAAAGGATACACATGAAAAGACACCTGGTTATATCACCTCAACAGTTCCATGAGTGCCTTTTCTTGTACTATTTTCTTTCCTTTCTTTTTTTAACATTTCTGTGGATCTCAAGTGAGTCAAAATGTCCTTTACTCTCACACCCAAGAGGAGCTGCAAAACATGTCACAGAAGTTACATCTTTGAAGAGCTAGGCACAAAAACCAGATTCTGCTGTAGCATTAAACATAAATTACACAGCACAAACCCTGAGCTTTCACCTAGTGCTGGCACCTTGCTTTTCTTGTCTCCAAACACGCAAGCAGTGCTTGGATGTGTTTTGTGCACCCCTGTCCTCCACTCTCCAGGAAAAAAGAAAACCTCAGGGCAGAAAGGTTCACTTAGCAATTGAACAACAGGGAGAAGGAACTGGGTGAGAAATGCTGGTTTCAGATATTGGCAAATGAGAAGCCAAAAGGGAAGTACTGTGCAAAGTGCTTTGAGTGCCTGGGAGTGGTCAGAGAAAGTTGTGCAAGACTAAAAAGCAGGAAGAAACATGTGGTCTCTACACACCCATGTATTGGGAGAGGAAACAGATGATCGCAAAAGACACAAATATTTGTCAGATAGAACAACGTGAACTCCTTAATTTTTTTTTTATATATAACTTTTTAATTTCCTCTCCCCACCATGGGTTTCTCTATGTGCTTGACTGGATCACTTAGTCCACGAAGAGACCTGAGTGCTTACACCTCACATTTATGTATGTGACCCTTTTCTCATAGATGTTGGCCATACAACTTTCCCTAGCAATAGGCAGTAGAAATTCATTATTTGCAACCATTGCTTTTCCAATTAAAGTGAATGTAAGTGTTCATCTCTGAAAATTTAACCTAGAGGCTTTCATTCCACTCCCCACCAATAAAATGGATACAGGGAAGAGGTTCTTCAGGGATGAGTGCAACAGTGAGCTAAAAAATAGCTGGATTTATCACATCCTTCTTCTCTTTTTAATTAGGGAAAAATTAGAGCAAAGACACTGGAAGCAAAATCAATTTGCTGCTCTTGATTTGGCTTTTTGTTTAGTGACAATTTGACTCCTAGGACCAAATTATCTCTGGGGAAATAATTTCTCTTACTTCAAGGCAATTTCTCCAATAGACAGGATGCTTACCTTTCTTTCTCATGTCTGTGTTCTCCCCTGCTTTTTTTCTCTGAAATATCCTTAATTCCAGGGCGCTCCTCCATTGGTCCTTCAAACAAGATCTTCAAAGTGAGGAACATTTTCTCTATACAGCTAAGCTTCTCTTCATACCTATAACAAGTTTTAAAGCAAATTAGAAATTTCTTTATCAGCAAAACATCAGGGAAAAGACATTTTGGATTATACAGCACTCCAATTATAAGAAAGAGCAAGGGAGATACAGTGACTGATTTGAAGTCTATGTGACAGAAGAAGAATGACCTTTCATCAGACCCATCATTCATTAATATAATTCCCCCCCTCCCATCTGGAAGCCAGTCATATTGCTAGAGATATTGTACATCAGCATAACTATTTAAGTATTCTTAATCCAAATCATGATCAAAAAACCATAATTTATTTCTGCTTTTTTTCCTTTACCCTACAAGAACTTTATTTGAAACTTATGTCAAAATAAATTTTGAGGACCCTGATTGTGGGTTTAGTTGAATCCAAGCTGTTTGGAATTTATGTTCTACTTCTTGTTTTCAATGCTGGTATTCCTCTGCAAGATTTCCCACTGGAAACTAACCAGAAAATCATTTATCTTTTTTTTTTCTTTTT